>JAWNNV010000932.1:0-88857 GCA_035044485.1 Scaptomyza reducta
AATTACGATAAAGGGAAGGACAAAGCAGTTATGTTCTTCTCTGCTTCATCTGCAAAAGATGCGGAGATGTTATTGGACTGCAACATCAATGAGATCCTAACCTCCTACCATTACATCAGTAAAAATTTTGATCGGTACGAAGGATTCATCTTACCAGAGATACAACGTAGACGCGGACTGTTCATGACGGATAGTGGTGCGTTCTCTTTCTTTAATGGAGCTGTACGGGATGAGTTCTACACCGCAAAATTTTGGGAGCCTTATCTGGAAAACTATTGTGCATGGTTAGAGGCTAACGCTAAGTACGTCTACTGTGCAGCCAACCTAGACTTGGATGTATTTATGGGGCGGGAGCGTATCGACTATTGGGATAAGAAGTACTTTAAACCTTTAGAGAAACTTCTACAGATCGTTTATATTGCTCATGGTCATTCGGATCCTAAATACAATGACCAATATGGAACGCACAGATTGGAGCATCATCTTAAACGACACGATTATGTAGGGTTAGGCTCTGCCCTTATGGTAAAACGTAAGGGTTTCGACTCCCGATTCTTCCAGATGGTTAGATCCGCTAAAGGTAGGATCCACGCTTTCGGTTGGACGTCCATGCCCAGACTTAATCAGTTTCCATTTTTCTCTGTAGATAGTACCACATGGTTAGGAGGAGTTAGGTACGGTACGTCGTATATTTTTGACGGTAAGAATTTCTCTACAAAAGATCACAAACATAAGTACATGCGGAACGGGGATAAGGTGTTCTGCGAAGACAATGGGATAAACCATGAAAACCTTGTTGCAGAGAAAAGATACGAGATTAATCAGTATAACCTACTCGGTTGGAAGGGTGCCAGAGATGAGTTCATCAAGGTCGCCAACGTTAAACTTAACAATAAACCTGTAGGTTATTACGCTAAGATTAAATAGTAAAAGATTAAGGAATTACTTACATTTGGGTATTAAAATTAAATAACATGAACAAGCGTATTGCAACATTACAATCAAAACACATAGGGAAGACTCCCCTTGTTGTTATCGAAAACGCATTTAGTAGAGAAGAGTGCGACCAACTCATCAACATTTACAATGGAGATAAAGAGGAGGAAATGAAAAACCAGATGCCAGGTGCAGGAGGTAAGAAGAGTACATACATATTCCTTTACGAGAGTGAATGTGTAAATTGGGTGTATGACAGACTAAAGTACCTAGCTGAGTCTGCTAATGATGCAAACTTTAAATTCGACCCGAACTTTGAGCATCATTGGGGTAACGCCATTATTAACAAATACAGTTCTGCAACACATGACCACAGAGGTTGGCATGTAGATGGCGTACTTACAGATGTAGAGGAGTACGTTACACGGAAACTTTCAGTAGTAGTTCAGTTGACAGATGATCACGATTATGAAGGTGGTGACTTAGAGCTGTTCGCATACCACAACCCTAAAGGTATAGATCTACGTAAGAAAGGCACCGCTATTATTTTTCCGGCTTTTGAATGGCACAGAATTACTGACATCACAAAAGGGGACAGATTTTCATTAGTTCACTTCGTACACGGTACACCATTTAAATAATCCTATGCTATACGGCCACAAAGAACGTAAAGAAAAAGTACTTGCAGCAGTAAAGCTTGCTGATGACGAAGAGAGACTTAACGAACTAAAGACATGGATGTGTCCCTTCTTTCGTGAAGGTGAATACTCTCCTTGTGTCAAGTGTAGGCAAGAAGACTTCGAGGTCAACGAGTGTGTTGAGTACTTTTTAGACAGAGTCGAGGTGGTAGGTATAGACGTTTACTCTCCTAAGTTCGATCTTCCTATAAATAAACGTAGAGATAAGAAGAAACTAGAAGAGTTTGAGGATATAGGGATGACTTGTAACTCTTGCTTTATGGCAGAGAAGTGTCCTGTGTATGAAAAGCATGCAACTTGCGGTATAGACTTCGGGGATGTGCCACAGTCTAACACCGAGAAAGTAGATGCACTTATTCACTTGCAGTATGTACGTGTTAAGAGAGCATCTACTTTTGAACAAGTTGATGGAGGTGTTCCAGACACCAACCTTTCTAACGAGATGGACAGACTTACGAACCTTATTTCATTCAAGGATGATATGGGTAGGGAGAAGCTGTCCCTTAGTCTGGAGGCTAAAGGTTCAAGTGCAGGAGCGGCAGGAGGAGGTATTCTTGCCAAACTATTTGGTGGAGGAGCTACACCACCTGCAGACAGACCTGTTGTTGAAGATGTAGAACACATCGAGGTAAGAGAGTCTTTACCTCCTGCATCAACTGTGTTTATACCAGATGCATCAAAAGAGGAATACACACCTGTTAAAACACCTTCTCGAAGAGCAAAGAAAGGTTCTTAAATAATTAGTTTATACTTATCTTATCGTATTAATATTCGTACACATGAAAAAAGACGTAGCACTATTAGCTTCACTCATGGCAGTAACCGTAGAGTACAAAACTGCCGGAAGAGGAAGAGGAGTTCAAAAAGATGAAGAGGTCACAGTATTCCGAGACTTCATCCACACAGAAATTGACAAGGTCCACGAGACTACTGACAGGCGAGAGCAGTTGGTCTTTATCCGTGAGTATATGGAGGCCAAGAAATCAGAACCTTACTATACGACTGTAGTAAAACCTTACTGCGAGGTTAAGATCGTAGATCTAGGAGGGTCTACGTTATTCGGTGTTCTTAGGTCTGCTTCCGAAGAAGACTATGACAAGGTCATAAGAACCATTTGGACGTTCACACCTCCTTTTATGAGAACACCTATCCAAAAGGAGATCGTACGCATGTATCTAAGTAGATACCCTAAAGGCATAAAGGGAGCAATCACATCAAAAGAAAAAGCCGAGTTGTATGGATAACGTTTTAGCAGTAAATGCAATATACCCTACGTATCAGGGAGAAGTAAATATCAGGGGCATTGGTGCTCCTGTTATTTTTCTTAGGCTTCAAGGATGCCACATCCGATGTTACAAAAGAACATTAGGAACATTATGTGATACACCAGAAGCTTTACAGCGCGATGATAGTAAAGGCCTCCTCCTTACCGATATCATCGAGCAGTTGGTCATCATGCGAAAAGAAACAGGAATAAATCTTATATGTTTATCTGGAGGAGATCCGTTATGGAGAGATCCAAAGGTACTGCAGAAACTTTATGCCACTTTAGGCGTCATAGGTTTCCACGTATCTACGGAGACAAGCGGAACAATACCTATAGAGCCTTATTTCGATGAGAGCTGTCCACACTCTGAGACAAGATCTTGGGTTTTAGATTACAAACTAAAGTCTGCAGGAATAAAAAACAGTTTCATATATCAGGACTTGCATTTGCTAACTCCGACAGATTATATTAAGTTTGTAGTGTACGATGATGTGGATTACCAAGAATTTGTGGATGTTGTCAGGACGATACGTTCCAGAACTAAAGCGACTATTGCGGTTGGACCATATTGGGGAGGTAAGATTTCGTTCTCTCAGATTTTTGACTACCTGAAGAGAGATAAGTTATTAAGCCTCGTTACAATGAATACTCAGTTACACAAGATGACCACATTCTGTGAACTGAGGCAGGACGAATTAACAAAAGTAGAAATACCAAAACTCATCTAAAATGGCTGATAACATCAGAGTTGCGAATGCCGGAGATAAGACCTTTTTGAACGCTAGAGCGTTTGGAGATGGCGCACCGGCGGCAGGGGACAAATTAGTAACTGATTTAATTCAGTTCCCCGAAGGAAGTCAATACACAGACATTGATACCGCTACTATTTACGTACGTAAAAAGGTAGATGGTGTTCTTGCTGATTGGGCAAAAGCTAATGCGGCAGGAACCCCGTAATTAAATACCCGACTTTTAACCGAGTCGGGTTTTATTGTTTTTAAAAGATGGAAGGAAAAGTTTGGATTAAACCCCACACACGGAAAGGCAAGCAGATTAAAGGCTATTGGCGGACCACTAGAAGAGGCAATGTGACTGCCAAATCTAAGACCTCTTTAAAGACGAATGCTCCTAAGCCATCCAAGTTCCACGGTATACTCACAGAAGCTCAGGCTGCACGTGCTAAGATCGTTGGTTTCTACCTTCATTCATCAGGTCGCCCTGTTTACTATGACAAGAAGTCTAATGACTTTTACATTACCACATCATATAGGCAAGGAAAATCTGCAACAGATGTCCGTTTAATGGGCGGAAAAGTTTCTGAAGGTATGGGTGATGATGGTAACAGGGTATATTTGAAAAAGAATAATAAGAAAGTTATTGACCATCTAATGAGCTAATATGAAGAAGCACAAAGTAACTCGTAAAACAAGGTCTGGCAAAAGTACTACATTCTGGAGAGGTCAAGGGTCCACACAGAAAAAGTCATCCGGAAAAGAATATACAAAGAGAAAGGCGGAGTGCCTACATAAGATCGTAGATGGTCTAGTCAAGTAGTATGAAAGAAGCTAACGTAAAAGGACATACCAGATCTAAAAAAGGAAAAGGTAATTCCAATGTGAAAACCCACAAAAGAGGTTATCTGGAAAGTAAAGGTAAAAAGGTTATCCGGACAAAGAATGGTGTTACATTCAAAGGTGACAAATGGCCACCTGTTCATACAGGGATGTCGATGGAACAATTACTTAAATACAAGACCAGACTTCAGGGAGAGGTAGCTAAACTATCTAGTGGTAATTTTACTGCAGGCCCTACTCACCGAAGATTTATTGGTAAGCGGATCGTGCAAGTCGATAAACTACTAAAGGGTAAAAGAACTTCAAGTGACTAAATTAAGCCTCCTATATGGAGGCTTTTTTGATAATTAGTTTTTCGTTATATTGATACATCAAACAAAAAAGTATCATGGAAACAAAAGTATCGTTCACAATAGATGAACTTGAGGACCTACTCCTCCAACAGAAATACGCAGTAGTGGATGAACTATTATCAGACATTGAATCCTTCACTAAAAAAGGATGTCCACAAGACTGTATAGACGGTGCGGCTATGAAGAGAGTAGGTGCACATGCGCCTAACCCAGACGTATTCGTTATCCTTAAAAGACACGTCAGCTAATGCCAAAAATTCATCACGTATTCCCGATCCTTTATTCTAGGACTAAAGACGGGAGACTTCGCTATTATAGAGTTGAGGTAAAACATTTAAAAGGAGTCTCTGAGATCCACCGAATGAAGGCGTTGAACCTAGACGGAAAACTTATTAATGACATTACAGAAGTATTCGAAGGTGTAAACATAGGCAAGGCTAATGAGACATCCCGTGCGGAACAGGCCATGTTAGTTGCCACCTCGATACATACGTCATTGAAAGATGACGGGTATAAAACTCTTTCTGATATGGGTGTAGCCTTGACCGACTCTGAGGCGTGGGAAGATTTAGAGGAACTTAACAAACTTCTTAATGAGAAGCTGCCTACATCCAACACAGACGCAAACGGGAATCCTAAACCCATGTTAGCTAAGAACTACGATAAGGATAAACAGAGTTTCCCTGCATACGTACAACCAAAGTTAGACGGTGTTAGATGCCTTGCAATACGTAGAGGAGGTGAGATCTTCCTACTTTCTCGCAATGGTAAGAGGTATTTCCACCCAGAGCTTGAGAAAGAACTTTTGAAGTTCATGTATGATGGAGAGATTTTAGATGGGGAGCTATACGCCCACAAGGTTATAACCTTCCAAGATATTATCTCTGCCATTAAGAGACAGAATAGTACAAGTCCTAACCTAGACAAAATTAAGTTCCATGTTTACGATGTTGCGGTAGTTGATACCCCATTCGATAAAAGACTTGTTTTACTTAAAAGCGTTGAGGTTAAAACTAAAGATTGTGAGTTCATACGAGTTGTTGAGACGGTCATCGTGAAAGATCATAATTCGGTTATGTCAAATTACCAGAGATATATGGATCTCGGTTATGAAGGTGAAATGGTTCGAGATGTCGAAGGTATGTACGAGTTTGCGAGTAGATCCAACTGTCTTAAAAAAGTTAAAGAGATGTTGGAAGAGGAGTTTAATATCCTCGGTGTATTTGAAGCAACAGGGCGTGACAAAGGAACAGCTATCCTTGAAATTGATGTGCGCACTAAAAGTGGTGAATGGACTAAAGTTAAACCTCAAGGTACTCAAGCTATGCGAAAGAAGATGTACAACGAGAGATACAAGCTCATCGGTAAAAAGGTTACTGTACAGTTTCAAGGGTACACCGATGAAGGATCTCTACGCTTCCCATCTGCAAAGGCTATTAGGGATTATGAGTAATGGATCTAGAACATGCGGAGGAGTTCTACAAAAACCTTGTCAAGCCCTCCAACTTAATCAAATGTATTGAAGATTTTGATGCTTGGTTAGATCTCGCTACATGTATAGAAGATTTAGAGGCTACTCTTGAGGCATTTGAGAAAGACGAATTATACGAATACTGTATTCTAATAAAAGATAAAATAAGACGATATGGACACGATACTTGTAACTAACGAGGCTGCTCTTAGAAAGGCCATGCAGTTTTCCCATGACCTCGCTAACCTGACACTTAGGGATGATTACTTTGAGCACAATTACGGGGTTAAGGTGGAGCACCTCAATACTGAAGAAGCTTTCACCGCATTTATAGAAACTAATTTTAAACCTTTAACATAATGAAAAGACAAGCGGTAACAGCAATTGTAATCAATAGTAAACAAGAGATTTTACTATTAAAGCGTCACGCATATGATAGAACTCTACCTAACGTTCTGTGCTTACCGGGTGGAAAGGTAGATGAGAACGAAAAGTTTTTTGAAGCTCTAAAACGGGAGGTGTACGAAGAGACAGGTCTAATAGTTACACGGTATAGCCATGTCCATAAAGGAGAAAATGAAAAGTTTGAAATAAATTTCTTCGAGGTTCATGTCAAAGACTGCAGTAATGTGACAATATCTGATGAGCACGCGGAGTACTTATGGGTTCCACTCATTGATACAATATCCAGAGAGGATATTCCTCCTGTCACAGCCGAGGCTATCCATGCCTACATAATGCAAATTAATTAGTAAAGAGGGTATATCCCTCTTTTTTAGGTTACAGCTGTTTTGTACATTTACAGAAAACATACAGATATGAAATTAACTCAAAAGTATCATTTCCATTCCGCACATCGGAATACGGAACTACAGGCTGACAAATGCTCATCGATACATGGTCACACTTATCACTTAGAGGTAGTCATCCGCAATGAGAAGTTTGCGGGAGGCTCAACAGGATTACTTTTCAAACAAGTGGCAGAAAAGATCCAACCTATAATCGATATACTAGATCATTCTTTTATCATAATGGAGTCAGATCCTTTATATGAAATTCTCTTACCATTCGGAATGCGTATGTACCCAATGAAGGTCGAAACTTCTGCCGAAAATCTAGTTGAGCATATTTACGATCTTATAGAGCGCACTGGCTTAGACGTACTAGAGCTTCGGTTAAAAGAAACATTGTCGTCAGAGGTCACTTACACTAAAGCTTAATGGTGTAAATTGCCTTTGTTGTTTAATTAGTTTATATGTATATTATTGTAATATAAATGAATAACGTATGGACTTATTAATCACAGCACTTCTCCTTTCACGAGAAGAAGACAAATACACGATCAACGAGTATGGAGTCGTTTTAGACTCCCTCGTTGTTTACACCGAAAACCTAGGTAAATCTCTATTCCCAACCATGGAAATACGAGTAGCCAAACTTAGTGACGGATACAGATCTACTTCATCTGCAAGTACAAGTCACGGAGGCTACTCAGGTCCTATAATTATTGGAGGAAGAGAAAAGTTCCCAACATTGCTAGAAGCTATTCGATACCAGGTTGAAAGGATAAAGAAATTTTACACCAATGAAGAAGACAAAGGATCCAAATCGCTTAAAGTTATCCGAGCGTTTGAACAGACTCAAATGGAAAATCCGAGCTATCTGGCAAGTATGGAGAGCCGACTCATATTTCGTAGTCCGAGTTATTCACGAGACTAGAGAAAAGGATGTCTACGTCTATCGATATCAGATAGACAAAGACTTATTGTATAATACCTTCGACACCTTTGTGGAGCATACCAACTCCGAGGCCATGTTGACGGAAGCTAAAGACATTATCAATGGTAATAAGAAAGAAGATTAGGTTAATCCCCACTAACCTGTATATAGACTGCTACATCTATGACTACGTTGAGGAACTAGATAAGATCCATAAAAAACTCGCAAAAAGATATTCTGAAACTAAAGAGTATTATGCTTCGGCAGTTACAGGAAGCATGTGTGGAGTGTTACATGAAAAAGGTATAGACACCATTTTACTCGTATCAATTGCCAGACCGGAAGTTGTTGCTCATGAGATTGTACATGCCACATGGAAAATGGGGGATTGGATGGGTTTCGACCACAACTCACAGAATCAAGAATTTCAGTCCTACTACGTATCTTACTTAATGGAAGAATTGGAGGAGACATGGAACAAGTAAAATTAATTGGGATTATGACTGATAATATAGAGTCATTCAACTCAGCCGTACAAATACTGAAAACTCTTTACAAGGAGTTCAAGGTTATGCCTTCTCCTTTAACAGAGGAAGATGCCGACCATATTAATCTTCACGGTGGGATAACAATAAAGATAAATCCATCGTCCAAAGATTACTACCATGTGGACGCTACGGTAAATCCTTCCAATGAAGAAGACCTTTACTATAAATTAGAGGCTACAAGAACTGCTTATGAGAAAGGACTGTTCTCATGAAAAGTATAAAGGCAGTTGCCAAATTTATTGGTAAAGATCACCCCACTTTACTTCAAAATATGGGGTACCATATTGAGGTAATCTCGGATAGAAGGTCTTTGGTTGTTAAGGTGTACTCACATAGAGGCCTTCAATTCCCTACGGCATTCACTTTGAAATATAAAGATATTGTTGAACTACTAATCGATTGGAGTAATGTTAGGGCAAGATTTGATTGACTCAGGAAGTCTTTATATACTTCATTCCTCTGTTACAGGGTATCTCGTAACAGTGTTTCAAACTAAAGGTGTAACAGACACAAATAGACTCACACCTCTTCTCGGATCTGTAGTTGCTTTTTGGGTCAACCATGTAGGAGAATTGGATAGAATAGACTCTGACGATGTTAGTACATCACGGACTTATTCTGCTACAGCGGAACTTATCGGAGATCCACCTTTCTATATAAAAGTGCCACAATGGTCAGATGAGGTAAATTTAACACTTAATAAAACTTTACTAGATGTCATCGCGGATAAAAACGTTGTCTGATCCAAGGACTTGGATAGAACGACCATATCGATCAGAAATACCAGATTCCTCATTTCCTCTCTGGCCTGACAGGATAGGCGGTATAGACAAGCCTTATGACATGGATGTTAGGGTTTTTGCTACTGATTCGTCAGGTTCTGTAGGTATTAGACCTCCTTATGGACCTGTAGATCCTTTCTCTGAGTTTTTACTTGGGGACGTATGTGGGATACTGATGACCTCATCCTTATTCATATTTCAATTCCAAGGGACTATCGCAGGAAAAGTGTACGGTCTTAGTGGATCAGGTATGATGTACCCATCAACAGATTGGACCTTCGATATCTCTAAAGGTATTACGTATTCCCCCTACTGATAAAATACTAGATGAGGCCACACTTAAAAGCTTGTTCCATACTTTTTACGAGGATTATATTAAAGGAGGAGTGTAATGGCTTTGAAGGAAATGATATCTCTTTACGTTGCAATCACTAGAGAGGATGAAGATGTTACAGTGTATGAGGTGTTTCAGATGGAGGGAGGTTCGTATGTCTCAGGAAGTTGTATGATAATATACTATAATACCATAGACCTACGTGTGGATTTTATGTCTCCATATGAGAAGACGTATATAGGAGATTACACGCCTAATCAGTACGAGGTGTTCCTTAAACACTTCGGCAGAAAGATGGCTATCAGAGATCTTATTTTTGCAGCGTACCAAAATTCGGAGAGAGTATGAGACAAGGATTATTTATAATTGAGGCTGTAGAGTCTAAAGCTTATATCAATAGCTATGTGTATGTAATGTGTCAGGTGTTTGCAGGAAACTTAATAGAAGGTTCTTCTGCTAAGATAACATATGACCCTACCAAAGAACATGTTGTAGTTGCACTGTGTTCTGTAGATGTTCCTTTGGATGGAGGAGAGACTCGTATCCAGACTTACTTTGAAGGGTCAGGTAAGGTACATACAGATTTATTGGTTGAAGCGTATGAAAAACTGCACAGAGTATGATCGAAGATAATATACATATTTTTCTACTTACCCCTGTTGAGGAGAGTACCTATTTTTGGTATCATGTAGGTCAGTTTTCGTCCGATAACTTACTTATAGAAGGTTCCTACCTACAGATCTGCTATGATACCACTCAGGAGCTTCTTGTAGGGCTTGCACAATCAGATAGTGGAGCTGTTCCAAAGTGGGATACCAGATGTAGTGTAAAGGAGTTCTTCGATAAGTCAAGACCAAAGTTGGCGGAAGATATTTTAAGAATATATAATGATTTCCCAAGAGTATGATACATGAATCTAATCTATATGTAGTAGGGTATGAGGTAGTAGATACTTCATCTAATAATTATTACCTAGCCCAGTTATGGTTGAATAAGATACTAGAAGGTTCCGTTATTATGGTGGAGACCACCATAATTGATGGGCGTATAGAAGTGCGTAACTCTTTTAATATTAATGACGGAATACCTTCTGACATTAAACTAGAAGGTCTAACTTTAAGGGCCTACTTCGCGGACAAATCATTAAGGGGAGAGTTCATAACTGCGTATAATCATCACTTTAGAGTATGAGTTTCTTATACATTATGGAAACCTACGACGATATATTCAAGGGTATAGGACTTGTCTATGTTGTTGGTCAGTACCATGATGGGTACATGTTGCAGGATCCACCGCTACTATAACATATAACCCTAACCGTTGTACTGTAGTAGAAAGTATGAAGCCTATACATGATATAACTAAACCTCCAGAATATGCGGAGGAACTTAGTTCTCACTTCTCAGGTATAGTTGAACATATTGAAATATTTACAGAAGAGTATAGTAAAATTGATAGAGTATGATGCCTGAAATCGGAGATGTAGTAATTGCAGGATATCCGGGAGGAGATATTTATGTATACCAATGTGCAAGAGTAGCTACGGTAGGAAGAGAAACTAGAGTTCTATGCATACCTGGATCTTCTAAATTATTTAGGTGGATGCACAGGGATTTTTTCTTTTTACCTAATCATTTAGGTGACCCTAGTATTCTCATAGATCATGTAATGTACAGAGATTGGAAATCATTTTCAGAACCTATAGTTGGATCAGTTCTAACTATCGACGTTGCTACTGCAAGAGAGGTGTTAGATGAGTACAATACTTTGGCAAGTGTGTAGGTGTCTCTTGAGACAAGTACAAATTGTATTTTTAGAGCACCGAAAAAGCCGTTATAACGTAACTATCCTAAAGTAGGTAAAACCGTAACCTGTCCTTAGGACAAGTATATGAAATAGCAAAAAGTCGTTCACGTGTTTTCTTGTTCACGAAGTATCTGGATACAGATGACAGACTCCATATCTGAAAAACAAATCGCGGGAGAAGTTTGTACCCTTATTACCGTAGTTACGTTAACAGTAATCAATACCCGTATCAAAATTTTATGCCTTAATTTGGAACCAAAAATCGGGCGAATGAAATGTACCTATTGTCTATATAATGTATATAGTAGTATAAGTAATATATGTAGTGGTTATGTGTGTTATGATAGTAGTTATTGTTTATTTGTTCGTGTTACGTGTATTAGGTTATTTGATGGAATAAGTATCGTGGGTAGGGTGGACTCAAAGAAAAGAAAAAAGAAAATTATTAGATCAAGGCAATGGCAAGGAGTATTTATAGTTTGGATAGTTATGGGTTTAGCGTAGTAGGTGTTCGCAATGATATGTATATAGTGTTATGTCAGGTGGACGAAAGATTACTTCCTATCTCCGGAACAGGGGTTACTTTTTATTTTGAAGGAGGTAATGTTCCCACAAGGTATGTTGCAGGAGATAGAGACCTCTTCAATGTCCGGCCTATGGATGATTGGTTGACAGAACTCCGATTAAATTCGGATATGCTTGCCGAAGTTTTAGATATTTACAATAACATAAGTTTGGTATGAGTTGGGTAAAGTATGACGTAGAGAATTTTGGATATTTGTTGCGGACTGATGAAACTCCTTTATTAGGGAAGTATAAACTTATGCAGCTTTGGCAAATCAGAAAATCTGACTTCGGAAGAACTGTTGGTATACCTGGATCTCAGGTTGAAGTTAAGATATCTGGCAACAAGGTTTCTCCGCCTACTCTTACTAAGACTCCTTATATGGGAAAACTTAATTTGTTAAGTATGGCTTATCTGGATAATGATATTCCTGCGGAGGTCATTACAAAGATATTAGATGATTATTCATTATTGGATGTAGTATGAGTATTATTATAGAAGCAGAGCACAAAGGTTTTATTCTTTCTAATATATGGGTGAATGCATTAGAATCGTTCCGCGGATCTTCTGGAGAAGTTGTTCAGCCGTATATTGTTTACCAGATGTGTGGGAGAACTAACACTTACTTACCAGGTACAGGAATAAAGATTGAGATAGCTGAAAGTTTAGACTCTCCTCCCGAATTATATTTTGCTATAAGAAAGACCACAGTTGTTATACGGGAATCCGCATATCCTTTGTCTAGTTGGATGGTACATCTAGGTTCTTTATACATGGATATCATTGTAGACACGTACTCAAATAGAGAATTTGTGTAAAACCATTTTTACTAACTGGCTCAGGATGTTGATTTTAGGGGTATGTGCGTTGTGGTAAACTAAATAATAAGAGGGTTATTAGGTGTTGCGGTTTAGTTAGTTTTTATGTATTCATGTGCTTGTAAATGGTCTACAATACAAACCAAATTTATTTTATCTTTAAGTTGCTGATTATCAACACAATAAAATAATAATATATTTTGTATCTAATATATTTATATGTATATTTGTATATAGTAATTAAGTAAACAACAACAAGATGAAGAATCAAATCGTAATTGTATGGAAGGGTAAGACTCCAATCGGTACCAGAGTAACAAGAGTAAGTATGAAGTCGGGTAAGTATTTCGCCCACACTTTAATCGGCATAGCACAGTTAGATGTCGAAGAGGATAAGCTACTATTATTATAATATATCTTATACTATATATATAATATTAATATACATAATACTTATACGGATGAAGATGAAAGCGAAATACAAAGATCAGTTGCCGACAGGGTTGATAACTACCCACCGCCAAAACGAATTAATCGAAACTGAAAGGATGAGTAATCCAGAACATACCGATTATGAAGATGTCAAAAATACTAAGATCCGTATAACAGCGGAAGAGAAACGTCACCATAAATTCCTTAATGAATGTAGAGACCTTCTTAGAGAATTTAAAATCTCTTACGATTATTCGGGTGAAGACTTCGTCATCACGTGGGATGATGGTACATACGACTACGAGATGCGTATTGGATATTGTGAGTTCGATGGTGAGGAAGATACGTGCCACGTTTGGTCAGCAGATTACGAAGACAATTACTTTAGTTCAGATAACCCTTTAGATTGCATCAATTATGTTCTCAGTCAAATCAGACTACCTAGGTAGTGTTACTTTCTTCGGTAAGGTTAGAGGCAACAACGAGTGTAAATTCAACAGAGCAGCAAAGCTTCTTAACATGTACGATGACTTAATTGATAAGTTCAACGGGATGATGGAGAGAGGAAGTTCCCAGATCACACAACAATACAGAATGGCATTGTGTGTGAAGATGATGATGACAACAGGAATCAGAATCGGGAACGAGAGTTCTGCAGAAGGATATACAACGAAGCCACATCCTAATTCTAAAGTGGAAGCTAAGTTTGTTCAAACATTTGGTTTGACCACTATGAAAAAAGAACATGTTGCGGTGGTACGAGGTAGAGTTGAATTTAACTTCCTTGGAAAGAAGCAGGTTGAGAATACCTTCACCATAAAAGACCGACTAACTATTAAACAACTAAAACGTATAGTAGATTGTTGCGGAGAAGAGAGTCTGTTTGGTGTAACAGAATACGAATTAGGTAAGTTCATCAAACGCACTGTAGGTAAACAATTCACACCAAAAGATTTCCGCACCATGCGAGCTAATATTTATGCGTGGACTGCCTACGAAGGATTACCTGAATTACCTACAACCAAAAAAGAACTTAATGAAGACATCAAGGAAGTTGCAACCAAAGTTTCTGAGATGCTTAACAACACCCCATCAGTTTGTAAGAAGTCATATATAGATGATCGACTGTTTACATACCTAGAAGATGAGAGATGGTGGAATAATGCTTAATAAAAATTATCATGGGCTACATATCAAACGAAATTGCACAAAAGATACAGGAGGAGTTAATACCTCTGGCTAAAGAGATACTTAAAAAACATGGTCTTGTTATGGGATCTTGTCGAGGTACGTATGGTGAGAAGTACTCCTTGTCAATATCAGGAGTTTCTATATTAGAAGACAAATCAACAACGGCTATATTGACACAAGAATCTGTCGATACAGGAATGGCACCTTCTGGAACACCTGCATTCGCTTTCGATCCAGAAGTCGGGGAAGGAGAGTGGTTACCTATTACCATACTTACTTCAAGAAGGTCTAAGTATTCTTTCATGTTTACGGAAGCACCAGATATAGGAACGTTCACTACTAACTTCACCGCCATATCATTGCAAGATCCTTTAATCCCTTTAGATAACCCTTACCCTAAGGGCACTAAGTTAGCGTTGCGGTTTGACTCGTTACATCAACAGGCTTACAGATCTAAACCTTCTACTTATTCGTGTGCAAAGAATTATATTGATCTAATGTATTTAGGAAGTTCTGAATGCCATGAGCAGGTTGTACGTCGATTGAAGGATCTTAAAATTATGAACCGCAAAGGAGGTTGGTCTCCTGACTATCCACATTATAAGTTAATCATTCAGTACATAACTGACAATTATTTATAGTTTGTCATTGAATTGTCATAAACATATATTAGTTTAAAAATATATTTAAATATATTTGCAAAGTAATATATTTTATGTATATTTGTTGTATAGTAATTAACAACATAAAAGGTAACAGTCATGGAAACAACTAAAAAAGAAATCATCGGAACAAGAGTATTGGCAACAAACGGTCAAGCGGTAATCATCACAGGTGAAGGTAAATGTAAACGAGTAATAACTACTCCAGAGGTAAGTGAAGATGAAATCGTTGAACTAACAAAGAAGGCATCATCAACTAACAACAAGGTATTGTTTGAGAAAGTTAAGGCGGTGTGTGAGGATGCAAAAATGCGTAAAGGATGGATATCCGCAAAAGGATTCCGTTTCCGATTTGCACCTGCAGGATTTGAGATGTTTGATGTCGAGAACCGAATGACACCGATCGTACTTGGAGAAACACCAACGGTAGATGAGATCGCTTCGTTCATAGATAAACCACGCATCGCTAAAATTATGGAAAACCGTAAAGTGGTTGCACCTAAGAAACCTGTAGTAACGGAAGAACCTAAAGAGGCGGTGGTTGCTAAAACCGATGAGGATGTAAGAAAGGAAGCTTTGAAAATAGTTCGCGGAGCTACAAGAAAAGACTATCGTTACTTAACAGAAGTAAAAGGTTTGTTGCATGATACTGTTACCAATCGAAAGTATAGAGTTCAATTAGGAAAGATGTTTAAGGATGTTCTTTCAAAGACAGTAGCGACGCAGAAGAAAAACTATCTTCAAACACTTGCACAAATTAAAGAACATTTAGTAGAGTTTGATTTTGCACCTGCAAGAAAGCTTGCACCGAAGTTCTTAGGGTTGGAGGAGTTGACTGTTGCCGAGTTCAAGATTGTTACAAAAGAGAATGTTGGTTTCGTAACAACTGCAAAGAAGACAATGGCGATCAGTATGACAAAGTTCTTAGCTCATGATGTACTTTACAATTGGCCTGAATACAATGTAGTTGTAGGTAAGGTTGCAACGGGAGAGTTGAAGTTGGAAGATGTTATCAATGATGCACTAGATATAAAAGATAAGTATTACGAGTTCAAGAAAGAATGTATCAGCGATAATAACGCAGATGTCAATACATTACTTGAAGCGATCTATGACGAGTTGCAAGAAGCTTCTCCACTAGAGTTCGTATTCGGAACTACATATAAAGTGGGCGATGCGGTTAAGGTTAAATGGCCTGACTATAAAACATCGTTCAAAGGTAAAGTAACTCAGAACAATCCTTTGAGAGTTCGCTATGAAGACGGCGAAGTATTAGAAGTTTTGAAACATCAAACAGTTACCGTAAATTAGACTCTTCATAAATTAGGTTAATATGGCTAAGATGTCGGGGACTCTCAATCCTCGGCATCTATTTTTGTACTTAAAGAGAAAAGAAAATGAAAGGATGTATGTTTATTATAGTTGTCGCATTATGTTTATTCATACCGGGTGCTTGGATCGTAGCACTTGCGGCAGTACTAGTAATGTTAATAGTTAAGATCGCAAAGTAATGGGACGTAAGAAAGAAATCATATTGAAAGAAACTACCATCGATACGATACGTGAGAAGATCATTGAAGGAATAAAGAAACGGGGATACAATGTAAAGACATTTTCGGAGTCTGAGTTAGGTAAACAGTTGATCGGGTCTCGTGTAAAACATTTACAAGTATACCTAACTAAGGGAGGAGCGACTGTATCGTTCGACGTTATGCAAATACTTTGGAAGTCGTTTGGTCTCGGTGAAATAAAGAGAGAAGTTAAAGTGGTTAGAACTCAAACATACTATACAGATGAAGTACCCGAATAATATAATGGAAGTTGAGAACCTCAGCAAGTATCAAGTAGGCGGAGCGATCTTGGAATGTATGTATCGCTTATGCGAGTCATGGAACTTAATCGATGGTTATACAAGTGAACAGGTGTTGCGGTTGGATAAGTATTATACTTTAGATCTTACTCGTAAGTGTTTGCGAACAGATGGTCATGGTACTATTAACTTCGCCAAGAAAGAAACTGCGGAAAAGTTTATTCACTTATTCAGAAAGGAGTTAGATAGATGTAGTATATTCATATAATATAAGTTGTTACTTTTTATTACTATAATTGTAGGTCATTAGGCATAAAGCTTAATGGCCTATTTTTATGGCTCAAAGATTCCAATTCGAAAAAGTAAAAAGTCAAAACATCGCGGAGGTAGGGTATGACCCTGTCCGCAAAGAGATACATGTGAAGTTCCACTACACAGGTGATAAGGTGTATGTGTATGGAACAATAACCAAACAAAGGTATACGGCACTAACTAATGCGGATAGTGTTGGTCGTTACTTCAATGAACACGTACGGTATAAGATACCAGAGTTAAGGAGATATCATGGTGGAAGATATTTAGAATAGAATGGATGTAGAATGGAACGGAAATATCCCCATCACGAAATCGGAGTGGCATCCCCCAACAACCCTTAGCGTGGATGTGTGGCATATGTATGGCTCACCCAAAATAGGTGAGGGTAGATGCTAGGGGACAAGACCTATTTAGTTAATACAAGTGAAATATGGAAAGTAAAAGCAAGAATGAACCAAGTGGAACCATAATCAGTGTATGTGGTTGTGGTAGAATGTTGATGCGTGGATGGATGATTACGAAAGAAGGAAAAGAAATGGGATACGTAACGCACACCTCGGAAGATGAAGATCATCACTACAGATATTTCTCAAATGAAAATCTGGACGAAAGAATTGACGAAACCTTAAAACAAATAAAAAATGAAGACGACAATTAAATTTTTAAAACAGTATTGGCTACCTTTGATACTGTTTGTCATCATCGGTGTGTTGGTGGCAAGAGCCTGTAAAAATGAAGAGAGTACGGTGGTGGTTGTGGACTCTGATAAATATCTTGAAGAAGAGAAACGAAAACTACAGGATACGATCGGTCATTTTGAAAAGATGTTGGAACAGGCGGATGCTCGGTTCGATACGCTAAAGATATCACTGAAGAAGGAGCGCGAGCTTCGCTCAATGGGTGACACGATATACGACCGCAAAATGTTTGACCTGTATAAATTGAATGACGATGAACATATTATTTTGTTACATGAAAACCTATCTAAATATGCTTATTAATCTAAAAACGGTACTTAGTACCCTGTTTATGTTTGGTGGTCTCTGTGGTGCTGTAAATGCGCAGGTGACGAACTACCCAACACGTTATAAATTGAATGGTGACGTTGTTGTGCTTATCACTCCGTTACAAGTTAAAAAAATAAATAAGTTGTTTTTGGATAATGAAAACAATGAACGGAAAGTTTTATCTTTGGGGAAAGAGGTACGACTTTTAAGTGAGATGCTCGGAGAGCGTGACTCTGTCGTATTTTATAAGGATAACATAATCGAAGCAGAACGTGGAAAAGAAAAAATATTCATTGAACAACTTCGGGTGTCAGATGCCAGGTATGTCGCAGTTGTCAAAGCAAAGGATCAAGAAATCAAAAAAGCTAAGAAACGATTATGGACCATCGGAGGTGTCTCACTTGGTGTCGGGATCGGGGTTGGTGCGTTGATAGGAATTTTAAATTAACATATAGTAGAGATTAAGGTCTCTACTTTTATTTTTGTAGTATGGCTAAAAAAATTAAGGCTGACTCCAAGGCGGAGAAAGTGTTTGAAGCATCCGGAACCTCGATCGATCCAGACAAATTTGTAAAGGAAGAATTGGAAGGAGTCACGTTCGATGTAAAAGACGTGGCGAGGAAAGTTCTGGAGTTTGGACGTATATTAACCGGAGTTCCTATATACGAATACCAAGAGGAGACCATATTACGAATAATCATCTCTGTAATCAGTTTGGAAGGAGCTACGTTGACTATGCTGTTCTCCAGACAGAGTGGAAAGTCAGAAGCGTTGGCATTCGTTATTAATACGCTTACGGTTTTGATGCCTGCATTAGCTAAAGTGTTTCCAGAGTTGGATCAGTTTAAAGAAGGAATTAAAATTGGTCTGTTTGCCCCACAATCAGATCAGGTGGTGACTACGTATTCTCGTGCGTTGAACAGATTGAAGAGCGAGAACGCGGAGATCATCATGAATGACCCAGACATCGATGTCGAGTTGACTAGTTATGCAAAGTATGACTTGTCGAACGGATCTTATTTGATGGGACAGACTGCGTCTAAACAATCCAAGATCGAGTCTAAAACATACGACCTCATTATCATTGAAGAGGCACAGGATATGGATTCTTTCATGATCCAAAAATCTATTGAGCCAATGGCGGCAGCGACTAACGGAACTATCATCAAGTGTGGTACTACGGGTATGGTTAAGAATGATTTTTGGTATGAGATTCAACACAACGTAAACCTTTCTCGTAAGGTTAAGGATCCTGCAATGCGATTTCACTTCCAATACAACTACAAGGATATTGTCAGGTATAAACGGGAGCAGTATGAACGAGACGGTAAGTTGTTCCACCTAAACTACGAGAAGACAATCGCTAAGGAGATCGCCAAAGGTCGGAGAGAGTCTCAGGTGTTTAAGTTGGCTTATGCTCTTGAGTGGGATCTGGAAAGTGGTATGTTGATCTCTGAAAGGGATTGGAATAAAATAGTAAACAAAAAATTAGGCTTCAATGTAAAACCGGATGATTTTATTATCGCGGGTCTGGATATTGCAAAGTTTCCTGCATCCACAGTACTGACAATCGGTAAGGCTATAGAGGATGACGAGTTGGGAACCAAGGGAGGTACAACGAAACAAGTTATACAGTGGGTGGAGATGAATGATATGGATTATGAATTGCAACATAATCTTTTGTTGGATTACATAATCGAGTTTGGTATTCAGGTACTTTATATGGATTACACAGGTGTCGGTAAAGCTGTCGGGGATCGTCTGATGTATGCCTGTGGTGAACATGTTGAGATTGTTCCGTATGTTTTTAGTACACCATCAAAGTCAGAGATGTATGTTAACCTGTTGGCAGATATAGCCGCTAGACGTATTGTGATACCGGGAAATAAATCTGTTCGAGAAACCAAAGAATATTCTAACTTTGAAGAACAGATGAAGAACTGTCAAAAATTCTACAGCGGAGCTTACTTAGTGTGTGAGAAGTCCCCAGGGTTTTTTGATGATTATGTAGATTCATTGGCATTAATGTCACTAGCAGGTAACGTCGAGCCAGAACCGGAAGTTGAAGAGGATGATTTCAATCCATTCGCAGACACCTTAGTTAATAATAGAAGGAACGTAAAAAATAATAGTTGGTAATGAGCGCAGCAGGAGATTTAAGATTTCAGAACCCACAGGGTACATCTGAATTGAGACAGTTTGTATCTCAAAATTATATTGGAGGTGCGGGAGCAACCTCTTCTGAGATAGATAGAATAACCAAATACCATTTGTATTGGAAATTCTACGAAGGAAACCATTACAAGGATTTCAACGACTCCATGTTAGCTTTCAACTATGTAAAAGCGTTCATCGACAAGGTGAATATTTTCTTGTTGGGTAAGGACGCGTTCTCTTGGAAAGTGTCATCTATATACTCGGATATCATACCGGATGTTGTGGAAGAAAAGATCGAAAAATTAGTAATGGCCCATTGGAGAAAAAACAATAAAGTCAGCACTGCATATGAGATCCTCCAGATGGGATCAGTTACAGGAGATGTCTGGGTTTTGGTCGGATGGGATTTTGAGAAAAAGCATAGTACTATAAAATGTCTAGACTCCAGACATTGTTATCCTCTATTCGAAGACGGAGATCAGAGTAAATTAAAGTCTATGTTAGTTAGGCAGCCGTTGACGGTGGCAGAGGATATGAAAAGTCCAAACAAGTACGCTATGATCGTTACAGAATATACGAAGGATGGCGTGTCACAGTGGTTTCAAAAAACTTCGGATCTAGAAGTAGATAGAGTGGCTAAGTACGAGTACAAGAATCAAAAGGATTTGTACCAAGGTGTAATTCCCATAGTCCACATTAAGAATAAGCCGTATTCTAAAGGATACTATTCTATATCAGATGCAGCAGATATCCTAAAGTTGAATAAGATATACAACGAGATGTCGCAAGAACTTAAAGGTATCATTGATTATTTTGCAACACCTACTACAGTAATAACGGGAGCATCAGCCAAAACTTTGAAGAGAGGTTTAGGTAATATCTGGTCTGGATTACCATCAGATGCAAATGTTTTCAACTTAGGTCTGGATGTGGATCTAAATGCGATGAATGAGTTTCTAAAGAACATCAAGTCATCTATGCACGAGCTGTCGGATGTCCCAGAGAATGCGTTAGGTAAACTGCAATCTATTGGTAATACATCAGCCGCGGCACTAGCCTTGACTTACCAACCTTTAGTCCAACAGGCAGACTTGAAAGGAATTTCATACGGGGATGGAATTATTGAGATAAACTCACTTATTATTCGACATATATCTAAATTCGACAAGGAAAATAAACGTTTAACAGACGTACAAAATTTATTGCAAGACGGTGAGACCGATATTATGTTGGATGAAGTTGTTGTAGAACCTGTATGGGCTTACGGTTTACCGCAGGATGCTATGAACGTTTTACAGATGGCTAATATGAAACTTGGAATGCAGGTAACTTCACGTAGAAGGATCATGCAAGAGTTGGGTGTCAATAACATACCGGAGGTAATTGCCGAAATTATCGAGGAGCAAACTTTATTCGCAGGACTTGATAGTCCAGACGGAAATAACCCAGAAGGAACAGACCAAGAAGAGGAGGAAGCTCTCGATGATCCTGCTAAAACAGGAGTTGTAAAACCACCTATTACCAAGGGAGGAAAAATAGGAACACCATAAAAGTTTTTGTAAATCAAATATTAATTACAATATTTGTTCATATTATATAACATAAATATAAAACACACATGGAAAATCCAGAAAAATTGCATGAGATTGGTCAATCGAAGAAAACGGTTGCGACCAACAAGATCCTGAATCCAGGAACTCCATCTGCACCTTTAGTTCGTGAGTCAGACTTACGTAATGCAGAAATTTCAAAGGACGGTTCTAAAAAACTTCGTGAAGGATTTGTAAAATAGTCCCACGTTGTAGCTGAGTAAGACAATTAGTAAAACAAAATCGTAATATGAGTATCGAAAAATCGCAATCATTACCAGAGTCACTGACAATCGGTGGCGCAGTCTACAAGGTAGCAGATCATCCAGAATTGAAAGACTTTATTGGTCAAATCGCAAAAGTTGAGAAGTCAAAGTTGTACACCCAAATTGAGGAACTCCGTACAGGAATCTCCGAACTTCAAAAAGTTCAGGTTTCAGTTGAACCCACGCCTATTCAGGCTCCTAATCTTGGAATGACAGCTACACAGATCGCGGAAGCTGTAAGGACTATAGTGCAACAGGAAATTGCACCCCTTAGACAGGCCGTTCAACAAACGCAGACCGAAACATTAGAAGAGTACAAGGCTAAGTTGATCGCAGAGAATATCGCAATCTGTATACCGGAAATGATTTCAGGTAATTCTCGTGAAGAATTAAATGAGTCGTTACAGGCATCTGTTCGTATTCGAGCGAAATATAACCCATCGGACTTTAGTAGACCGGGTGGAACTTCATCACCAAACGTACCTTCTGAAATTGCAGAAGCAGCTAACCAAGCACAACTTGGGGCTGTTGTAAGCCAAATCAGATTACCCGAGACTCCTACACCTCCACAACCTAACGTAACACAGCCTGCATCTGCTCAACCTGCACCTGTGTATACAGAGACTCCACAGCCACAACAGATAATCTCACCGATTTCTGCACCGGCTATTACGGAAGACTCAGGTCTGTCACAGGTTAAGAATATGAGTCCGGAAGAATTTGCAACCCACCGTAAGCAACTTGAGGAAAAAATGAAAGCAACTGTCGGTTAACTAAATTCTAATTAAACAAAAATGGAAAATTTATTATTCTTATTCTTATCCTCTCTTTTCATCGTAATGTCGATGTTTATCTTTGCGGAGGTTACTTCGGCGGCTGTCAATGGAAATGGGTACACGTCTATTCCAGAAGCAGTACGTGACTTTTACTCAAAGGAGGTATTCTTTCAGGCTCAGCCTAGGTTACACTTCTTGAGGTTTGCTAAAGTCAAGCGTGATCTACAAGCGGCACGAGGGAAGTCAATGGTCTTTACTAGATACCAAAATCTATCAGGTGGTGGAAAGTTATTGGAAAGTGATGTATTAGTACCAAAAGGTATGAGTACTTCTGAATTGTCTATCCCTGTTTTCGAGCAAGGAAACTCAATTCAGGTAACAGAGTTTTTATTGCGCACCTCTATGCTTGATGTATTAGGTGATGCTTCTAAAATTCTTGCAAATAACGTGGCTGTTACGTTAGATACTCAATTCCGTGATGTTGTGTTATCAACTACTCAGGTGGTGTATGGAAACGGAAAAACATCCGCAAGTGCTATCACTTCAACTGATACATTTAATACCAAGACGGTGAAGGATGCAGTTGAGGTATTGGCTAACAACAACACACCTAAGTTCAACTTTGAGGAAAACTCTCAAGGTGATTTCTTTGTATGTTTTGTTACTCCACACCAAGCTCGTACTATGCGTGACGATCCTAATTGGATTTCTGCAAATACATATATGGGTCGTAGACAACTTTACGTTGGTGAGATCGGTATGTATGAAGGTGTAGTATTCATCGAGACTACTCAAATGCCTAGATTGTCAAACAGTCAAGCAGCAGAGAAATATGGATCTTTCACCCCTACTAATGGGTATGAAGCTGTAATGTTCGGAGAGAACGCATACGCATGGGCAGTAGCACTAGATGTTGAGTTACGTGATGATGGTATCACTGAATTAGGACGTAAGCATACTATTGGATGGTATGGTATCTGGGGAATGGGATTATTGGAATCTCAAAATGTAGTTCGTATCTTAACGGCTTAATTGTACAAAATGGCAGCTAGAAATTCAAATACAGCAGCGGCTAAAGTAGCCAACGCTGAAAACATCGAGGACGTAAACACTGCAGGAGAAGCAGGTACTAACTCTGGAGCATCGAGTGAAAGTACTTCTCAAGTAGGTGAAGTACAGAAAAACGAGGAAGGAACTAAACCCTCTGCAGACACTTCAAAAGAAGCTAAGGCAACAAAAAGCAAAGAAGAGGCTGAATATGCTAAACGTCTTAAAGATTTAGATGAGCGTGAAAAAGCTTTAGCCTTAAAAGAGAAGACAGTAACTGCATCACCTGCTGTAGCAGCGGCCAATGTAGCTATTGTTGAAGAGGCTCAGAGTGTAGAGGCTTCACCTGTCCGAAAGGTAAAGATCACCGCTATCACAGATCATGACACTATTGTAGGAGGAACCACTTACAACCTTAAAAAAGGAGGTTCTTACGAAGTTCCAGAAGATGTTGCAGCAATCTTATCGAACGCATTTATTGTAGTAAGAAAGTAGAATGCTCATCACAGTAGATAGTATTATAAGAGCGGTCAGAGAATTAACCTTTGACCGCTTTTTAGTTAATAGCATAATTATCAAAGCGTGGGATGGTTATGTGATCGACATATCTAATGGACAAGTACTAATTACAAACGGAGATAATGAGTACAGATATATATTGTCGGATTACGCAACCAACACAGATTTGATTGATAGGCTCCTACAGGACGGTATAGTATTTTCATACGGACCCTATTATATGCCAACGGAACCTCCAAAATTTGTTAATACACGAGAGCCTATAAGCCTCGATACAAATTTCAAGATGATGAGGCCGTATTTTTACTCAGACAATTTCTACAAAGGACTTATGGTGGATTATTACAACCAGATCCTTTTTAAGAAACAATATTGTCACACCCATCCTGCTATAACGTTAGATGATATCACTGACGATTTAGTGGGACTTTTAAAATATCCGAATGAGCGACATATTGCTTTGTGGGTTTCTTGTCAGGCAGTAAATCGCAGAAGAATACAGGAACTCGCTAACAGTAGTTTGTCCCTAATGTTCTCAGACGGGGAGGTTATTTCTGATGGGATGATGTCAGTAGGTATGGGCAGTATTACTGTCAATATAGGTGACGTGTTCTCTATGACGGAAGACCCTTCTGGGTTATTTCTCAACGAAGACTTTAACAGAGTTGGATCCGATAATGTTCTCGGTGATAAGAGTTCATTTTGGTTTAAGTTGTGGTTATGGTTACGATCTCTATTGGAGAACGAGTTTGGAGATTTCTCTTTACGTCCAGATAACGTTATGCAAGGATCTTTTATTTTGGAACGATCGACAGATTTCCGGAATTATTACGACTCCTTCCCATTCTCACTTTCACCATATACAAGAGGAATAATAACAGATGACTTTAATCGCTGAAAATAAATTTAAAGAATATAAAGATGTCTTCCATAGTAAGGCATCAAATTCTAATATGGTAGTTACCATGGAAAGATCCTCAGGCAAAACTGCAGGAAGCTCATATGAAGAATTTATCGGTGAAGGAACGGACAACGTAGACGTAAAAACTCTACGTTGTTTGTATAAACGGGTAATGAGTGATGAAGAGCGAGCCAAGTATGGTTGGTCCAGAGATGTAGACGGGGTATTATATTTATCTCCAAAAACTTTAGAAGATAATTTTGGAACCTTTCGTATTCACTCAGAAAAAGATACCTTTGTGTTTAACAGAAGAAAGTGTAAAATCGACCAGATAGAATACTTAGAAGAATTTTTCGGAACCTGTATCGCTGTAAGAATTGCAATATCATCCATTAAAGGTGAGTATGTCGGAAGTTTAGAGGACACAAAGACTGTTGCAGAACCGCTAAGCGTAGACTTAGTAGATTACGTAATGCTTAACGATACAACAGAAGTACCCTATGTAGCCAAGTATAGACCGGTTGTTCTTAATCCAGATCCAAACATATTGCAGGTTGTGGTAAAAGACACTATCTTAGAGCTTATTGGAAAAACTGTTGGTACTGTGTTTCTCAAGATCCTGATCCCCAAGACTGCCGACCATGGAGCTTCAAGGACTATAGTGAAGAAGATTATAGTAACTGAGTATGTAGACCAATTAGATTAATTAACTGATTTTTAATAATTCGTACAATGGAAAACGAAGAAAACAAAGCTGTATGGCCTGATGATGCGGTCAGGATAGATAAGCCAGGCAGGGACACACCTGTCATGACTGTTGATCCTCGCACAAAGAAAATGGCGAAGGTCGAGTACGGCACTTTAGTGGACTCAGTTAGGGAACAACTAGAGATCACCACTATTGAGATGGAGCCTCTTGTTGGTGGGAAGTACATCGAGTACCCACTAGTTATTGCTGACGGACCTGTCGGACAAAAGAGGAATGCTAAGGCAAGTCCTGGGTTCTATAAAATCGGGGACGAAGTTATAGAACTTGAACCGTTCTTCGAATGGAAGTATTGGTGGGATGGTGCCCAGAGTAAGTTAATTAATATGGGACCTTTACCGCAGGTTCCTGTTAACGATACATTGACGTCTACGTCAACTGCAATGGCACTGTCAGCTAACCAAGGAAGAGTTCTATCTACAACTAAGGTAGATAAGGAAGATGGTAAAGCACTTATACTAGCTACACTAATTGCCAAACTTACTGCACTGTATACTAAAGAAGAGTTAGACGGTATCCTACAGGATATCAATAGTACATTAACTTCATTGCAGAACAGCAAAGTTGATAAGGTACAAGGGTACTCTTTGGTATCGGACTCCCTTATAACAAAATTGTCTCAAGACTTTACCAAGCAGGAAGTTATTGACCTGTTCACTTCATCTAAAGATGACATGGAAGCTGCAGTAGCAGTAGTTCATCAAGAAGTAGTGGACCTCTCGGATAGGGTTGAACCTTATCTTGAGATTGTTACTGCTATAGACACCCTCATACAGACTTCTGGGGATGGTAAAGCATTCTTAGCTGATGATGGTACGTATAAAAAGGTACAGGGAGGAGGTTTTTACAACGTTACCGTAAATCATCCTCTACCTTCTGGATCTTTCTATAATTTGGCTACAGCTATTCAGGCTATGAAGGTAGGTAATGCGTTTCAGGAGGATAAAGAGGTTCTAGGTCTTATCATCACTTTTTTATCTCCTGAAGGTTGGATCGACTATCGATTTGATGGCACTACATTAACACAATTCGAAGACCTATCGAAATGGGAGTCATATACTGACACAACATCGGTAAAAGGGGTACGGGTTAACGGTGAAGAGATTCCTAAGGATTCTTCAGGAATAGTCGATATAGATGTTAATTTTGAGGTAGAACAGACCATAGATCCAAGTTCTACTAATGCTGTAGCAAGTGCGGCAGTTGCAGCAGAGTTTGCAGGTTTATCGGCTAAGTATATTGCAGCACTCCAACTTAATGAGATGGGGGAAGACGAAGATAAGGTATATTCTATATCAGGTCTTGATGAAGAAGGTAATGTACTTTCTACTACCGCTGAGTTTTCAGGAGGTGGAGGTGGTGGGTCAACTTCAACCACCAAGATTGTTATGAGTAAAGAGACTGAGAACCCTACAGTAAAACAAGGTGACGAGGTTATTCTCGAATACTACTACGATCATAGAGATACTTCTACAGATACATCTACAGGCCTTCAAGGTAAAGCAACTATTTCTGTAATAAGTGGAGCCACAACCCAAAAGTCTGAGACTATGGTTAATGCAGATACTTTTAACAGACTTAACGTTACCAGTCTTCTACAAGTTGGTATCAATACTGTACAGGTTAAAATGGAGGTTGATACAGGCGGAGAAAGACCTCAAGTATTCTCTATATCATGGAAGGTTCAGGTTGTTACTCTTAGATTGACGTCATCATTTGATTTCGCCACCCTTTACTTGAAAGGACAGACTGTGTCATTACCTTTTAACTTATCTGGGTCTGGGGCTAAGACTCTACGTTTATACCTTGATGGAACTCAGTTTGAACAAAGAACTATAGTGTCGTCATCTTCAAATGGTTCATTCACCATACCAACTAGCTCGTTGACTCATGGGTCACACTCGTTACAGATGGTCGTAGAGTTGGAGGTAAGTTCTCAGGTTACTTTGTTGAGTAACAGCGTATATTTTGATGTCGCTATCGCTGAGACAGGTAGAACTGAGCCTATAGTTACCTCTCGTTTTGACTATATTGATGGAACTATTATAGGCCCGAATGTTCGACCTATATTGAAGACAAAGCAATTTGCAGAGTACCGGATCAACTACGCAGGATATAACCCTACTATAGGTCAAGATACTATCGAAGTTAAGGTAGGAGGACAGTTGCTCACTTCTATTGTCTCTTCATTTGTTCAAAGATCTGTTACAGGAAGAACAGTTCAGTCAGGTAACTTGTCTGGTACGATAACTATAGGGGCTACTAATTACACATTTGGTTTAGAAGTTCAAGATTCAGATATGAACCTAGATGAACCTACTGATAACATGACATTGAAGCTTTCTGCTATAGGGAGATCTAACAGTGATATCAATAGAGGAACGTGGACGTATGGGAACATCACTACTTCTTTTCAAGGTGTACAATACGCAGGAGACGGTTGGATAAATAATGCACTACGTCTAATGAACGGCGGAAAGGCTATTATCAATTATGAGCCTCTTAACTTAGGGAACGCATCATCTAAGCTCAATGCTTTTGCGTTTACCGTAAGGTTTAAGGTATCAGACGTGTCCGATGCTACTAAACGACTTATCTCATGCTTTACAGGAAATGTAGGTTTCGAGATTACTGCAGAAAATGCTAGAATGATTACTGCAGGTAAAGCTGAAGTTTTGATGCAATTTTCTGTAGGTAGAGAGTACAGTGTCGCCTTTGTCTCTATGCCACTTTCTGACGATCAGACTTCTTCTGACTATGAGAAAGCCAACGACTCAATGATCTACTTATTTATAGATGGAGCGTTGTCAGGAATTGCTAGAAGAGAGCAGGGAGATAATATATACCAGACAGGGACCCCTGCTCGTATAACCCTTAGTGGAGACTCTGCCACCTTGGACGTGTATACCATTAGAAGCTACAACAATTACCTAACGGCCGATCAAGTATTAGACCTATCGATTCTAGATCTTAGTTCTGTTGAGGCCATCACTGCCAAATACGAGGCCAATAACATTGTGGATGCTGAAGGAGATGTTACTGTTGAGTCGTTGCCTGTTGGTATGCGCTACGTTATTATTACAGGTCAGCAAGCCAATGGGATGAGCACAGTCAAATATGCGGAGGCTATAAATAACAAGGACACTAGATATGACGTAGATGAGATTCTAAATATTGTAAAAGGAGGAGATCCACAACTTAATTTCAAGTGTGTTGGAGGGTGTATTCGACTTCAAGGTACTTCATCACTTGCTTACCCAATAAAAAACTACCGGATTTATTTTAGATCTGCAGGTAGTTCGTCTGTTTTTGGACAGGTGTACCTAGGGGTGGATCCTCAAGGTAATGGAGGTACTTTAATAACAGCATCAAAACCAAAGGTATCCTTTAAGATGCCGGATGCTAAAGGCTTACGACCTGCCCCTGTAAATGTGTGGTGTCTTAAGGCAGATTTTGCAGAGTCATCATCATCCCATAATACAGGTATGGCCAGAATGACTAATGATATATTCGTAAAGTCTGGAAGCCCTACCCCACCTCAGAAATACGTTACTTCTGCATATAAGTACGATGTAAGAACAGCTGTTGATGGAGAACCTTGTTATCTATTCGCAAGAAATACTATTACAGATAAACCCAAATTTATAGGTAAGTACAACTTCAATAATGATAAGTCTACTGAGGAAGTATTTGGATTCTTAGACATTCCTGGATACCACGATGCTCCTTGGATACAGGAGGAGTTTGCAGGTGTCAATCCTACAGAATGTTGGGAAGTTCTGAATAATGATTTTCCTATGGGAAGTTATTTGGATGATGACTTTGACTCCCTGAACGGTGATGGAACCCCTGCTTGGAATAAAGTTTGGGAAGCACGATTCCCAGATAACCAAGATGATTATGATGAAGGGGTAATAGGGAAACCTTTTTATCTGGAAAGATGGGTTAAGTGGGTTAAATCGACACAGAACGATTCAACTAAGTTTAAAAATGAGCTTGCTCTGTATGCAGATGTAGACCACTTATGTAAGTACTTTGCGTTTACTCAATTAGTAGGAGCTGTCGATCAGATGGTTAAAAATGCTATGTTGGCGTTTTTCTATGATCCTTCTCTTGAAAGAGTTAGAGCGTATTATATTTTCTATGATGGGGATACCATTCTATCGTTACGTAATGATGGACGTATGAAATATTGGTGGGATCTTACTCGTCAAACTCTGGATCCAGAACTTACTGCTTCTGCAGGTAAGAATGTATATGCTTTCATGGGTCATGATTCTGTACTATGGAATAACCTTGAACTAGTGTTCGGGGATGAGATTGGTGCAGCCTACAAAGCCATAAGATCACAGCTCACTAATGATGCTATATTTAATTACTTTGACAAAGACCAGAGTAATAAATTCGCGGAAAGAGTGTATAATATAGATGCACAGTTTAAGTACATCGAGCCTGCAACTTTAGGTGTGACAGTAATTAATAATGGTGCTGAGGTAAATACCAAGTACTCGTATATGGAAGCGGGACAAGGACCTAGATCCTCTCATAGAAGATGGTGGTTGGAAAATCGTCTTGATTTGTTTGACGCTAGATATTCTTCAGGTCAATATACACTTACAGACGTGAATTGGAAAGGTATCTCAGATGTAGGTGCCAAGGTAAGAGTTATCATGTTTAGGGATTACTACGTCGAGTTTAGACGTGAAAGTTCCGCTATGGCTAGAGCTTTTGTCGCTAAAAACAACGAGTGGTCATATACGTATAACCAGACTGCCAATGTAGGTACTATTTTCCGCCTTTTGGGAGGTAAGTACTTTAAGGTTTTAGATCTTTCTGAGTGGGGAGGGTTTACGGATTTAAGTATACCTGTAATGGTTAGCCTAGAGCACCTCATACTAGGTAGAACATCCAGAACCTACACCTTATCTGAATTAGTCATTGGGACCAAACTTCCCATGCTTAAAATAATGGATGTTACCAATTATATAACTCTGACTAGTATGGATCTTAGTGGGTGTGTCAAGTTGGAACAGTTCATAGGTGTAGGATGTACTAGTCTAGGGACAGTCAGATTCCCTAATGGGTCTCCTTTGAGTTCCTTGCGGTTAGATAAAGGTCTTACTACCCTTAGTCTGGTAGGTCTACCGTATCTACAGAATTCAGGAATAGTTTTCCCATCCGGAAACGGTGTAGAAAATCTTGTTATAGATAGTTGCCCACTTATAAATTGGGCTACTCTATATACAACGTTAGGCGGGGTAAAAAACATACGTGTAACAGGTATAGATATGACAGGAAGTGTTACTTTCTTAGATCAGTTTATAAACTTAGGAGGTGTAGATGCCAATGGAAACGTTGTCAGTACACCTAGATTGGTTGGTTCGTATCAGTTGACTACATATCTAGAGACTTCTCTGTACGAGGTGTACAGAACTAGGTTTCCTGAGTTGAGTATTAAACAACCGGAGTATTCTCTTTTGCTTATCTATGATAAAGACCCTATCACTAAGCAGGAGGTTATGACTACTTCAAATTTGTACAATACCGACAACCAGACAGGGTACAGTACAAACAAGCCCTATGTACTTAGTGGGCACTTTGAACGTATCGTAAATAACAGACATCGATACTTAGGGAAACAAGGCGTATCAGGTACTATGACTATCTGTCAATTACACGATAAAAATAGTAACTATTTTAATGACTCTTTAAACCCTTTTACTGCTACAGAGGCTCTTCTTGAAGGTCAACAAGGTGATGTATGGGTTAAAGAGCCACATTATTGGTATAAAGGTGTTACAGATTTTGTTAATGGGGTTACGTATGCAGCATTCTCATCTAATACGGAAAAACCGTCAACCCCTTCTCCAGATAAAGTTAAGGTTGTTACAAAGTCTGACATGATAGCAGGTGGGATGATCGTACCAGGTAGATACGCAAGTAGAGGGTATCCTAGTGTAAATGATGCACTACTTGTAAACTCTGCATTCACTGTCGTTAAGTTGGACGTAGAAGGGTACAAGAAGGTTAAGTTTACTATGGCCACAAACTCTACAGCGGCAGGGGATATAAATACGCTATGCTCATTGTTTACACTTGCTTCAGGAGGAGTCATTTCGGAGCATAGGGTAGAGAACTCTTCATTCGTTATAGGAAAGGACTATATAGCAGATGTCCCACCTACGGCTAAACACTTATACATTACTCTGTTTGCTAGATATGCTGAGTTAGATGATATCTATTTTGTCCTTAGTAAAACAGAGAATATATTGGATCTGGAGCCTGAATGGGTTGAGCACAGTCCTAAGTTAATTGCAGTATTTGACCCATCGTATATAAATAATAAGATGCGATCTGTTAAAACACTTAATAGAGCACCTACTCTCGCTAAGGAGACTGCCATACAGTTCTTAGCTAATAGGGGTATGACTGCAGTAACCTATGAGGAAGCTAAATGTGTTAAGAACTTAATGTACTTTAAATACGGAAATAGGGACATTCAGAGGGTATGTGGATGGAGTAGTTTACAGTCAGGTGCAGGAAATTCTGCAGAATTTGGAATGCTTGACACTACCGTTGACCCGTTCGGTTTCAACTCTAAGTTCAAGACAGTGGATGCTCAAGGAGCGCCTATATACGCGGATAAGGCAATCAATTCTGTATTGGGTTACGAAGGGTTTTTCCTTTCAGATTATAGTCAGAATGGGGGAACCAATATTACAGATCCGGTTAATACTATAGTTGCAAGACTAAATGGTATCGATTACATGCTGTTCAGAGCCTACAAGGCCAAAAACAAAAGAATGTTCTATACATACTACGGCATCCTAATAGGACTGTGGGTTCGTAGGGTAGTATGGTCTAAGTATCTGGATCAGATGCCTGCAGGTGTTGAATCAGGATCCGATGGTCTATACTATTCAGATGCGTGCAGATTTGATTATAGTGGAGGCTCTCTTAGTTGGAGACAGGGCACAGGATCATTTGAAGGAGGATTGTTTAGTCACTATTCTGCATCTAGTCAATCAAATGCACAAGGGGGTAACTTCCGTATGGTGTTCGAAGGTACTATTGTAGAATCACGTAATGTAGCAGAGTTCAAACAAATTATTGAGGTAGTTTAACATGGAAAGAAATTATTGTGGAGATATATGGGGAGACAAGCTTATCGCTTGTCTCGATCCCCATAAAGGATTGTTCCTAATTGTTTGGGACGTTAAAGATGAAGGGGATGGATCCTTTTCGTATCTCAAGGAAGAATTAAAAGGGATGCCAACACTTACTCAAATACAGAGTAGAATTATAAAACACTATAATGAACTGTGTGAAGAAGAAGTCAGGACAGGTATGAAGTATGAGGGTAATACTGTTTGGCTTACTACTGAGAACCAATTTAATTATAAGGCTGCTTGGGATTTTGCTTTAAGTAAAGGCGGGGCTAACTTACCTGTCACTTTTAAGTTTGGGGAAGATGTAGCACCTGTTTACAAGCAGTTCAATACTATAGAGGAGTTGGATTCTTTTATGATTATTGTTATGGGCTACATACAAGCTACTTTAATTAAGTACTGGGAGATTAAGGATTCTATTGATTGGAATAAATATAAAATAACGTAAATATGAGTTTTTTAAATGAGTCAAACAGAATGCGACATTTCTGGGCAGGATTTGTCGTGTCGATTTTCACTACAGTTGTAGGTGCATTCTTTGCAGGATTGTATAAGGAGATTAAGGATAAAAAAGGTGGAGGTAAATTTGATCTTTTGGATTGGTTTTCCACTGTTTTAGGCGGATTAGTAGGTAGTATACTTCCTGCAGTAACCTACATCATCTATATAAAGGATGGCAGCGTACTTTGGGCATTAGTATTCCTTTTGTCGTTACCTTCTTTTATCCTCCTATGGTGGATCTGCATGTACGGATTTAGATCCACATGGAGATCAATTAAACGGATCTTTACAGTGTAGAGGTGTATGGCAGATGAGAGATACTGCGGAGCTTGTAGTGGTTGGTTGTCTTGGTTAAGACCGCCTCACTACAAGTTTTTTAATTTAGAGTGCCAGATGCACGATGAATTGTATGGTATAGGAGGTGGTAAAGAGGAACGTCTAAATGCGGACAGGTTACTTTTTCAACAAATGGTAAGGAAGTCCGTAGGGTATTATGAGGAAAAGGGAGTAAGTTCTCTTTGGTGGTTTGTTACACTATCCTATTTTTATTATCTGGCTGTTAGAGCTTTTGGTAAAAGTAGGTTTAATTATGAAGAATGAGAGTACCAAGTATAGGAGCTAAATTTATGAAGGCTCCACCTAAAAAATCTCTTCCTGCAAAATATATGAATATAAATCCTTCACTTTCTCCGGATTTTGATGCAGATAAAATACAAGCAGAGTTGGACAAGTTAGGAGAAGAGATCGCGGAGGAGTTTCTGCAGACACTTATAAAAAATATAAGATCCAATAAGTACGGTTTTAAACTATCGCCAGACACTATAAAACGTAAGGGTTCCGATACTCCTTTAATTAATGAGGAATATTTGATAAATTCGTTATATCGAGATGGTACAATGGTCACTGTTAAAGACGGGACGCATCCTACAGGTATGAAATACATCGAACTTGCTATGATGTTGGAGTATGGAAGGAAGGATAAACATATCCCTGCTTTTCCTGTTGCTCGTAATACCTTTGAAGATCTTGCACCTAGCGCGGAAAGAAAGTTGATAGACCTATTGAAAAATTGGAAATAATGATAAAGACAGTCAGACAAGTTAACAAAGATCTTTATGAGGATATCTTAGGTAGACGGATCAGCTGCAGAGGAGCAGTTGTTCCTTTTGTCTTCTATGATAAGTTTAATGGTACACCAACAGAAATACAAAGAGCAGCATATCCTGTTATCTCTTACCAAAATTATAGGCCCAAGCCTAGTAAAGAATGGGTAGATAACTTAAAAGAAATTTACGATGGATTAAGTGGATATGATGAAAACGGTGTACCTTTGAATATATCGATATATAAAGAGCCAATTCTTTTGGACTTTAGATATGATATATCTGTGGCTACCAAATCACAGAATGACCTAGATGATATCTGCGACCAATTCTTGAAAATATACGGAATAGAAACGGACATCATGTTAGATAAAACTACTTTACCAGATGGCACCATTGTAGGCGTACCTATATGGGTTAAAGTTGAGGCGGAAGATATACCACGGACAGACGAAGTAAAGGAAGTCAATCACGAGTTTACTTTCTCCTGTTTCGTAGATATTTCAGATCCGGAAGTAGTCGAACTCATTACATCAGTAAACATCACTCTAATACAAAATGGCAAAAACTAACAAACAAGAAGAGGAGATCAAAGGTATTTCTTTTTTCAATCCCACACCTGCAAAGATAGAGCTTATGGCCGAAACAGGGGAGACAATGGTTATTAAAGGAAACGAGACTGTCGAGATTAACGAAGGTCCTTTCTTATTTGAAGCACAAAAACACCCAAGATTAATTAAATCATGGTAATAGGATTTAGACTCACTTCTGTGACTCCAGAGAACTATCAACAGGCTTACGATTATGTAAAATCTGTAACATTTCTTTTGGAAGAGGACTTACTAGACATCCTAAATAAATGGAAGTGGGTCACTATCTATTCCAAAAGATTAAGATATGAGTTAGGGACAGTTCCTTTAGTCGTAGGTGGTGATAAAGCATACACCAACACTAATTTCAGGCTTTACGTCTATGCAAAAGGTGAATACGTTGTCGCAGATCCTCCAGAGGATGTACCTATCAGTATTGTAGAGTTAACAGGTCCAAACATTCTTATAAACAACGTGGAGAATAAATTGGATATTTCTTTCGTCGATCTTGCTAGAAACCTATACAGTTATACATTAGGTCTAACTTCTGCTATGAGTGTTAGTGATTATACCAGAGACCAACTAAAAGAGCTAGAGAGAAAAAAAGTTATTAGGTACCTTTCTGAGACTTCTGATTTTGAAGGCGAAGATTTTTACAGTTATGATTATACCACAAACTAATGAAAAATAGAGAAGAATTAATAGATATTCTAACATCTCGTGTTAGGTCATCAGGTGTAGGAGGGTTAACCACCGCAGAGGATGTCCGTGCTATCATGACTGAGGTCATTGATGCCATATTTGACAGGTCCAATAATCTGGATCTTTATATGCTACGTTCAGATGGGATTCTTAAAGAATCGGATCAAGCTGTGTATGGTAAAAAAACTTTCGCTTATGCACTAATAAAATCGTTAATCTTATTTTCTGAGCTTAGTGCTGTTCCTGTAAATGGACAGATTGAGTATGACGGTGTAGACTTTTATATAACCACAGCCGAATCCAGACAGAAGCTTATATCGGTAAATCAGGTTAATACCTTGCTTTCAGATTATGCCAAAACTACCCATACTCATTCAGCGGCCACTGATGCTACTCCCGGATTTATGTCTAAAGAAGATAAAAAGAGGTTAGACCAATTGGTTCAGATGACTGATATGATCACGACTATTGTCGTTGCAGGATCTTCATATGACGTAGAAAGCGACACTACTTTAGAGTTTTATTCTCCCGATTCTACAGTAGAGCTTACAGGAAATGTTTTAGGTAAAACCATACAGATTGCTATGGGTTTTGACAAAGGTGGTCTGGATTACGTTGACCAGAGAGACTTAGATCGATGGAAAGAGCATGACCTAGATCCTTCATACGCACCTATACAACATTCTCACCCATTGTCGTCTATTACGGAAAGGGATGAGAAAATTGCTTTCACTGATACTGTTGTAGGTGTTACGTGGAGCACAGCTCTAAGGAATAAATTTGGGAATAACCCTATGGTTGTGGTGATGGAGCAGATCAGTCCCAACGTATTTAAGCCAATTGTTACCACACAACCGGAATTTACCTATAATAGTTCAGGGACATTACAGAGTTTTTCTATTACATTTACAGAAGAAAGAACAGGTTATTTATTAATAAGATAAATATGGGAAAATTACCAAAAAAATATGAGTGGCTTTTAAAAGAGAAAGGCCCTAACATGTTAAAAGAAGCATTGACGTATTATGGTGTCACGGAGATTGTAGGTAAAGCTCATAACCCTATCATAATGGGTTGGGCTAAAACTCTAGGTATTTCGTGGTATACTGAAGACGAGATCCCTTGGTGTGGTCTATTCGTAGGCATTGTTGCGAGTAAATGCAAGTATCCTTTTGATAAAAATAAGTTATTGGCCGCAAGAGAGTGGAACAATTACGGTGTAAAAGTGGAGTCTTCTAAGGTTATCTTAGGAGATATACTAGTTTTCTCCAGAAATGGTGGGGGCCACGTCGGTTTCTACGTTGGGGAAACAGACACATTATACGCAGTACTTGGTGGAAACCAAGGTAACTCTGTATCTATTACATGGGTTGCTAAAAACAGATTATTGGGTATCAGACGACCTGACTACAAAATCGGACCTGCAGGAAACCCGAGAAGAATACTACTGACTCCAGACGGAGAAACAGTATCAAATAACGAAGCTTAATAAAATATGAATATGAAAGACCGTACAGGATCCTTGTAGTAATAATAGTCTTACATAAAAGAAACGGCATATATGCAAGATATCACTACATTACCTGGAGCAAAAGAACTTATAGAAGTCAACCCTTATGGGTTGGCTGTCTATGGCACATTGGTTGCCTTACTTGTGACTGCCGTTAGATACCTAGCCAAGCAACTTCAAGCATCCCATAAAAGGGAGGCGGAGATGTCTGCAAAATTTATCGAAATTATGAAAGAGATGTCTAGTGACAAGAATAAATCAGACGCCACTAGATTAGAAGATAGAATCGTTGACTGCCACAATGATATCAAGCAACATGTCAATCAAGTCAAGATTGATATTATAGGTAACATCCAAAACATAAAACAATGAGTCTAATCGCAAACTTCACCTCATTCATAGGATCTTTATCTAGCAGAGAAGCTGTAGAGAGTAAAAGTGAATTTGACAAGGTGTACAATTCTCTAGTGGATAAAGCCACTGTAACATTAAAATTCGGAGACATTCCTGTTGACTTTACTGTAAAGGACGATTGGGAGAAACTGAAAGCTCATTCCGTAGGAGACATACGATTTAAAAACTTCTACGCTAGAGGTAATGTTGTTTCTGCCCATAATTTTTGGGACAAAAACTCGGTTATATTTGAACATTACCATTCTAACGCAGACGCGTATATATATTTGGTGGATGGGTTATTGGAAGTTAATCTAGAGCACTCCAGGTTTACGGTTGTTCCAGATCGGGACAACCCTTTCATGATCCCTAAAAACTATAAACATACAATTAAAGCTGTGGAAACCTCAGTTTTTGTTATTAAGTTTGTATTATCATAAAAATTAATGAATATTTGTATCAAATTTCCTCAAGCCTACGGGCAAATGTGGTGTGAGCAACCACAGGATAAGACAGATCGTATCGCCATTTTGGCATTTGTAGAACCAATAGAATCACAATCAATTAACAATTTAATTTAAATCACAGATGTCTAACGTTGGATTAACTATCACAGAAGGGGTTGCTTCAGGAAGCACACCATTTAGAGATCCTGCTAAGAGAAACATCGGACTATTAATGGAACGCGAGCGAGGAATCGAGGGCGTTGCAGTCAAAATCGTATCACCATCTGAAGACGCACTTGTCTTTGGTGGGGAATATCCTAATACATACGGACATTTCGTGGTGCGGACCCTTTTTGAAAACGCTCAAGATGCTCCCGTTACATTGTACGGGGTTCGTATTTTAGGTGCGGGGAGTACTGCAGCGAGTATCACCAAGACCGTAAGTACCATAAGTGTCACGATAAAAGCAGGAAGACGAGGTTCTGAAGATAAAGGAGATTGGGGGAACAACCTAAAATGTATTCTCTACTCTTACAATCTAAAGAATCGTAATGCCTACACATTAGAAGTTTACTACAAAGGAAAGCTAGTAGAGCCTTTCTATGAAACTACCTGTGCTTTACTGCAGAACCAGATAAACACTATTAGTGATTATATCACAATATCATTCTCTGGAGAGCTTCCAAAAACACAAGACACCATTTCTACGGGAACAGGTACTTGGAGTGTAACAGCGACTCCTTACAAAGTGGTAGGTTCAGGAACATTATTTACAACAGCTTTGGTTGTTGGTTCTGTTCTTTATGCAAACGGTCAGGCAGTAGGTAAAGTAGCATCCATCGAGGACGCTACTCATTTAACTTTAGAGGCGGCTAGTGCACAATACCCATACGCAGGGTATATGTATTCATCAGTTCCTTTACAGTACGCATCAACATCAGCCGCTATTGTTGAGACATTACAATTAGCAGGTGGTATTTACACACCACCTACGGAAACTAATTTCTACCCATCAGCTCCGGCGGCTGCAACACCTACAGGACTATCGATCCTTGACAGATACGATGTTCAATTAATAGGTGTTACTGAGAATAACAATCTCACTATGGCTAGAAAACTTTTGGAGTACTGTCAGAACTCAAGTCACAAGGCTACGGGTGTTACGACACTACCACTTAATGCAAGTCAAGCGATATGTGAACTATACGCTAATGCTCTGCAGACAAATGGTAAATCGTATATCTCTGGCTACAACGTCTGGGCGTCTATCTTGGATTCTGCAGGTAATACTGTTGTTATTCCTGGATTAGGGTTAGTTCTGGGAGCAGGGTACATTAGAACGCCGTATGTTCAGGGAGATTATGTACACATCCCACCTGCAGGAACTGACTCAGTTTTTGTAGGGGTTCAAGAATGTTTCCCTAACAGCGTCACTAAGACCGCTCTTAACAAGCTGACAAGAGATTTCACAGTCAACTCTATTGTATTCAAAGAGAATAAAGGGTATTATATCGCCACGTCTAGAACGTATTCTACAAACATTCTATATATGTCTGTTCACTCAAACATTATGGCATGTTACTATATGCGTTATATCGATGAGAACATGGATTTTGTTAATCAGAAGCCTAACACTCCAGATCTTCGTACTTCTCTGTTCACATCTTTGAGAACATTTTTCAAGGATCAGTGGAATATTGGGGCCTTGGAGAAAGAGATTCCTTTCGAGGAGGCTTGTGTTATTATCTGTGACAGATCTAATAACCCTTTGAATGGGGATCGTAAGAACCTTAATGCAGAAGTTCAGTACATCATCACGGAAGCCACAGAGGCCACAACAATTGCCCTTAACAGAAATGATGGAATTCTAACCACTAAAGTAATAGAATAATGGCAGCACCTAAAAAACCACAAGACCTATACGTTCAGAACGGATGGTACTTGGAAGTACCTGGGTTGACATCGCCCCACTTCGAGACTTTAGAAGGGGTACAGAAAAAAGCTAACAAGGTGTCTATTGTTGATGCAGGATCTAATAAGAAGTATCAATTTGGTACGCAGATCTTAGATTTCGGAGAGTTAACGCTTACTCGTACGTTACAAGGTAATGCGGACGATCTTAAACTTCAAGCATTGGTCGATGACATGATAGAATATGGAACTAAACTTCCCGTAGTTGCTATAAAGAAGCACAAAGGTAAGATCGTTTATACGATTATCTTTGAAGGTTTCAACATCCACGGGTATCAACATTCCACGTATGATGTCAATGGAGAGGAGAAAATGGTTATCACCTACAACGCCACTTCAGATGATCATGATATAGTCCCTGTAGGAATTTAAACTAGCCCCTCTAAGGAGGGGTTTTTAATTTACAGCTATATGGAAGATAACATAACATTTATTCAACATTTATTAGGGACTTCCTCCGTAGAGAAATTCTGCGCGGGTATGTTCTTCGCAATCATAGGAGCGTATATATCACTGTACTTACATTCTATGAAGCGTAATAAGCTAGACCCAAGTACACCGTACAAGTTTAGTTTTAGCTTTCTTACATTAGATAATGCTATGAGACTTTTCGCTAACTTTTGTATAACATTTGTTGCTCTAAGGTTCTCATATGAGATGTTCGGAAAGGACTTCAATATGTTCTACGCACTAGGTATTGGGATTGGTTTTGACAATATCATATATGGTATACAGAAAATGCAATCTCGTGCAAGATCTTAGTAAGTTGATCCCATTATTTTTATAATGGGATTTTCTTTATACTTTTGGGTATAAATCATTAGCAATGAGTAATAGAAAAGAATTAAAAACCACCCTTGGACTAGGTCTTGATTTCGGGGGAGAGAGAATCCACCAGGTACACTTTATGCGTACTAATGGTATTGCAGAAAAGGTGTTCACAGACAAACCGGCATCCCAACCATTCACTTGGTATGGAAATGTTATTTCGATTGCCACCAAAAGTATTGGACAACACCAGATCGCGGCATCTGTAAGGGAAGAGTATGAAAAATCAGAGTCCATCAACATCCCAGATATTGTTGGTGAATTATTCTTAGCAGATGCTAATTCTCTGTTGATCGACATACATAGACAATGTTGGCAAGACGTTATTAAGGAGCAGAAGATTATGTGCCAATTCTGCCCCAAACATAGGGTTCTCGATATAGACCTTAATCGAATAGAGTTTACAGAGGATGACATAAAGGCATTCGATAAGTACTCCACCACAGATCTCATTATTGTTGATCTTATAGACGGTTTCGATTTTCAGTCACCTATTCGCGGAACTGCAGAGAATCCTAGTAATTATGCTCAATATGAAGGCATGTATGTTAATCGATTAATCTACAGAATACCTCGACTAAAAGATGCCATTCGTAGTGAGGATGTTTCTGATGACAACGTACAATTTTGGAGACAAATGGCATTTGACTGTTTGATAGAGATGCAAGTCATCGATGAAGAGGGAAACGTAACAGTTCTCCCTAAAGACGTTAATACACTTATCGGAATGAGGTTGTACAACTCTATACTTACATCTAAAGATCTTCGCGAGGTAAGAGAGGCTTTACGTGAGGAAATACCTTCTCTTCCGTTCGCATACCTAGACAAATGCGGTTGTTCTCAAAATAAGGAAATCCCTATAATCATGGAGGCCTCCCATTTTTTTGGAGCATAGTATCATTTCAGGGTATAAGAGCAGGTTCCTTGCAGTACGCATTACACGACAAGAGACCTGCTCTTTTTTGGTTAGCTAACAAACTTCCAATGCTTTTTCAGCCTGATGAGGACATGCCGTACGATATAAACCAGATATGTTATCTCTTTCTAAAGAGATTTAATCAGTCTTACGATACAACCCTTCGAATGGAAAAAAGTATGAGAGATACTATATTTAAGATGGAATTAGAAGTAATGCAAAAAGAAAAGGAGCAAAACAATGGGTAGAAACGGAAAGTTGCCGGAATAGTGTACCCGTTAAAAACTTTAGAAAACACTTTATAAAATAAGAATAAAATGGCAGGAAGAAACGGTATCATAAGGAGAAATACAGCAGGGTACACTTATGACTTCGGCATTGCCATAGCTAGAACAACGGTATCTGAACTCGGCCTACTATCTGCCAAAGCATTAACCTTAACAGCCGCCATATATGGACTTTCCTCAACTATTAACGATATGGAGAATAGTTTGAAGAGGAATAGGATTATGTTTGGAGGCTATCTGAATACAATGAAGGCTATGCAATTTGCTCAAGATAAGTTGTTATCAGGACAGACTGAGTTTTCGTCTGCAGACATCATGGAAGGTATGCGGAGCATACAAAAAGCAGGTCTGGATGCTAAGAAAACTTTTGATTTTGTCAATAAGGCTGCACAAGCAGTAGGTACAACTTTCGGGGAAATGGGAGGTATGATCGAAGGTGCTATAAACAGTGGTAATCTTTCTGCGTTTGTAGACCTAGGACTTATGACTCAGAGTCAGACAAAATACTTTAGTCGATACACAGCAGGTACTAACCAGATGAGAGGAGCGGTTATGAATTTCCTCAAAACTAATAAGACCCTTGCTACTGCGATGAAAGAGTCAACCACCACTATTCAAGGTCAATTGCGGAGAATGAAAGGTTTCTCAATTGAGTTTGCCAGAGCTATAGTAGGTGATCCTAAAGATCCTAATAGTTTCTACAACCAATTAAAGAACGTAATAACTAGAATCAATGATTTCATGTATAAACACCTTCCTACATTTAAGAAGGTGGCTTTCGCTATTGGTCAGATTCTAGGGTTTATTGTTAGGACAGTTGGTGATTTTGTTGGTTGGGTGTCGAATAAGATCATGAAGTATATCAATAACATGAAATTAATAACAGGCAACTTCCAAGATAGCATAATGTCTATGATTCTTTGGTTAGAGCTTGTCAAAGTTCGGATGGTTTCCCTCTGGAATAAATATGGAGATACGATAAAAAATATCATAAAATGGACTTTGATTCTTTACGGAACATATAAAGCTATTCTTCTTCTTGAGAGGGCATGGATTGCAGCAGGTGCAGCAGCTAAGGCGTTTACATTATGGACAAATAATCCAGGTAAATGGGCGTTCATACAAGACCGACTTCGTAGACTCAGAGTTGCGTGGTATCAATTAAGAATGGCCACACTTGATGCACTTCAAGGAATATCTGCATTTGTACAGAGGATAACATTCACCAATATCATTGCAGGTTTAAGAGCGGCAACTGTTGCTAGTTGGCAATTCGTAGCATCGTTGGCAGCCAATCCTATTACTTGGATAGTTGTTGCAGTTGCAGCGTTAGTTGCATGGACTGTTTACCTTATCAGGAATTGGACTGAGGTTCGTAAGAAAACACAAGAATGGGGTGACTCTATACTATTGGTAGCTTCGTTTTTTGTACCACTCATAGGTATACCTTTGTTACTTGCTAAACATTGGGAAAAATTCAAGAATATCTTTATAAATATTTGGATCACTATCAAGAATGTTGCGGTAGGTACATGGAACTACATCTATGGTGCTATCGCCAAGGTGGTGTCGTTCCTACGTACAGCATTCAAACCTGTTATGGATCCCATCATAAATGCCTTTCAGTATATCTGGAACGGTATTAAAAACTTTATGGAGTGGATTAAGACCACGCTTAGTGACGGTTGGATAGGAAAGGTTCTCAGTGGAATTAGTGGTGCTTTCAAAAACATGGCCGATGGAAGTGCTAAGTTTGCTGAAGGATCTCAAAGTTACCGCAATACCCAGACAGGAGACAATGCAAATAAAAAATTCCAAGGAGGTGTTAACTTAGTAACCGAGGCACAAGGTATCGATAATGCCAACAATAAAGGTAAACCTAAAAGTGGGGCAGTTTCCCTACCTCAAAGTTTTGCAGGATCTTCAAATAATGCAGCGCCTCAGAATTATGGTGGAGGACCTACTAACATGACTGTTCAACATGGTGCGGTCCAGATTATTGTTCAAGGAGCTAAGTCTAACCCAGAGGAGATTGCTAAAGAAGTTAAACGTATCTTGAGAGAGATGCAAAATAGTACAAACGCTAGATCAGGAATGTAAATATGGCAACTAGATCAGGAGATAACCTACTCGGTAGACAAAAATATGGTGAAGGGATCGTTGATAAAATCAACCTCCCTTTTATAGGTAAAAAGAAAGCACCTACTCATTCATCGGTTTCAGGCATACCGGAAGTCGAGTACAGGAATAGGAAAGCGTATAACCCCCTTAGAGGTGTGTTGGTAGATGAAGGCGACTTATCTAAGATGTATGTGTTTCAGTTCAACCCTGATACTTTAAGGGAAAATAAGGCAAACACGTATTCAGAGAGTTCATACACAGGATTACCTTATGCAAATAACCTCTGGGCTAGTGGAGGACTTCGGACTCTTGATTTTACTTTATTCATGGACGCTACGGCAGGCTCAAATACTCGTTCTTTCTATAAGGATGTTCAGTACGGAAATGAAGCAACTGATTCATTGGCCACCCTAAAACCTAGGGGAACTCTTGATGATGTTGAGCTTATACAAAGTTTTCAGTACCCTAGGTCAAAAGCTAGTGCATCTAGCCCCTCTCTTCCTGTACCTAAGTTTAGCACAGGAGGAATGGTTAGTGACAATCAATTTGTTCCTCCTCCAATAGTCGTGTTTTGTTACGGCGGTTTTTACTTGAGGTGTCAGGTTATTGACGTTTATATAGAGCATAACCTTTTCAATAAAGAGCTGTTCCCTATACGAAGTGTTCTCGATGTAACCTTGAGTGTTATTGAGAGTTCTCAGGTCAAGATTAATCCAGAAATACAGAATAAGGCAAAATTAAAGACATTATAATATGATTTCACCAGAGTACTACAACACTAACAATCAAGTAAAGGTGTTTTTTGGCGGAAAAGCTAAACACTTCTTGAGAAAACCTCGGACGGTTGTTTTAGATAGTTTTGAGATGTCTTTAGAGCACGGAGATAGTATGTACTCTCTAGCTCTCGACCTATTTGGTCCAGAACGTCAAAGACTATGGCCTATAATCGCGGACATAAACCCTAACAGGCTTCCCGATGAGTGGTTAACAGGAGAAGTTGTACGCATTCCTAAGATAATAGTCACAGACACTACAGACAACAATCAATTAATCAGTTATAAAGATGCAGAATCCTCTACAACCGTTATTCAGTATTAAGGTCAACAATAAAGATGTTACCAAGCATGTTGATGGTCAAGTCGTATATGACGAAGGTGCTGACATGATTAATACTCTTACGTTTACCTTAAAGAAAGGTGATGAGTACATGGAAATAATTAAACCAGGTGCAAGGGTTGTTCTTATTGGAGGATCTTTCATGGAGACTCGGCAGATATTTTCTGGAGTTGTCAGGCGCATTAAAGGCGTGTTCCCAGACGAGGGAAACGTTAAGGCTACTATGGAATGTTTTGATGCTTCTTGGGGGTCTTCATTAACTGAAAAACGTGTTGGAGTATATCCACAAAAACAAGGTCTAAGGGCTTGGGCAGATAAGAGTACGATTACAGTATCTGAGATCGTTACCAACATTGCTAATGAGATGGGTGCTGATTTAGACCTTCAGCTTCCGGACGGTGCAGACGTTTCGTACTCTTTGCTCAAACCTGTTGCACAAGACAAGATTACTGATTGGGCGCTTTTAAGACTTCTTGCTAAAAGAACCGGATGTGTACTTTTCAATGATATGGTTAATTCTAAGCTTGTGTTAAGGTTTATAGATAAGAGTAAGGTGGCCAATTATTCATCCCCTATATCATTCCTGTACCCTATAAGATCGGGTAATGATTTTGTATTTAATACTGCTAAGTCTAATCAATTAGTACTTAGAAGTGTTACAGTGGACGAAGATGTTCAGGCTGCAGATGCTAATATACGTGTGGTGTCTAAGTTTGATGATGCTACAGGACATGAGATCTCACTTATATCCAGAACAGAAGAACGAGACGGTAAGAAGTTTATATATTATTATCAATTGGATGAGGCTAAAGTTCAAGCTCTGGAAGATAATGACCCGGGTGAGGCAGACCGTCTACGTAATATGGGTATGTTAAACATCCCGTACGAAGAGTTTATCAAATACTATAAGGTTTATGAGTACGTGGAAGAAGAGATTGCTGTATGGTCTCATGCTTTTCTTGGTATCACAGTAAATGCGGAATCCTACGGGAATATAAACATAAAATCTCAGATGGCTTATGATGTATACGGGATCTCCAGGTACAGTACTGATAAACTTCATGGAAAATTCTATCTTAGATCTATGAGAATGATATGGGAAGCGGGTTCTTTTATTAACGAATATGAATTTATGCGATGATTGCAGAAAGAGTTATATTAACAGGTAATCTCTTAGAGGGGTACGTCGAGGTTAAGATGAAGTATAACATTATTAGGTATGCCAGACCATGTATGCCTGCTTCTGTTTTTTCTGTTCCGCTAGGTGAATGGGTAAAGAAGTATGGCGAGTACTTTTGGGGATTTGCTACATATGACGAAGGTCGTAAAGAAGACCTCATACTTTTAGGAGTAGTCCCCAAGGATGGTAAAAAGTTTCCAGAAGAAGGTAATGTGGACAAACACTACTTTTATTCGGAAAAATTCAGGATATTTATGGACGATACCAGTAACGTATTCACTATAGATTCTTTAGTTGATGGTGGTACGATACATTTAGGATCTGTAGACGCGAACCACCCTGCTATTTTAGGTGATGTACTTAAAGACATATTAGAAGAACTTATTGACACATTGTCTAAAGCCAAGACTAATACCTCTATAGGACCTCAGCCTTTTATGATAAATACACAGACTAGACTAAAGTCTATAAAAGATAAACTAGACACAATATTAAGTAAACAGATATTCTTAAAATAATGGCGAAGGGATTAACATTAGCAAAACCCGAACTAAGGTCGGACATCAAGGATTTTCTGACGGAGTTCAAAAATAAGGTCGATGAGAACGCTACCCCTGAGACCTACATAGATGAGTTCAGCACTAGGCTTACGGAAGCAATCCATAGATATGTTAAAGAGGCTATAGTGATCACTACAGGCACTGCATCTGCACAGAGAGGAGGCTTAGAATGATTAAAGGATTATCTTGTAGATTTGTACTTAATAATGGAAAATTCGAACTGTCTGGAGGCGTTGAAAAAGCTTCGGACAATGTATTTTTTATTCTAAACTATAACGACAATACTAAGATTTATTACCCAGACTTCAATCCAGACATACTTTGGATGATTCAGAAGTCTACAACAAATATAGGATCATACAAATCTCTTATATTAGGAAAGGTTAAGAACTGTCTAGAGAAGTACACAACCAATACTGTTATTAATAGTATGGATATATCCATCGGAAGGAATAACAGAACAACTGCAGCACTTTATTTAGATTATACCTACACAGAACCGGGATCTACTATGGATAATTACAGCGTAACATTTATATAATGGAAAGACAAGAAATAATAGAGGCTATATCAAAGGTAGATACTAATATACTACTTAGACTGTACAGATACTCACAACTTCTCATCATACCAGAGGAGGATTTGCTGATCAATGTCAACATGTCTCAAATGGTGGATAAAGCTCATCAATTAGCTGATTCCTTTTTCCCTGAGTGGACCGATAGAAGTAAATCTGACTTCGGACAGTACCTTGTGGAGCTTATTGCTCTTTTTTCGGAGAAAGATTTTTGGTATTTAAACGCATTCGCTCATGAGAGTCTTTTGATGAATACCTCTGTATACTCGGATGCATTTGTTAAAGCTGTCAGTAGAGGCTACCGGCCTTCATTATGTAAGGCTTCATCAGCAACATTCGAGGTTTCTTTTGCTCCTGGATCTCAGAAGACTTATGCTCCGGGTGACTTAGTTCTTATACAGGATGTAACAGGATACTCTTTCACTAATCAAGAACCTTTCATTGTTCCAGATAGTCCTTCAGATATTTCCATAGTACCACTTACACTCCATGAGGGTGGATTTTTGTTTGAGAGTGTCACGTTTAACGGACATAACATACCTCTTATACGTAAGATGACAGATGTTTATTCTATAATATTGACTATATCTAACATAAATTGGGATAGAGTAGAAACTTTTGGTCTATCTTCAGGAGGAGATAAACATTACATCGTTATACCTGAGTCGGATGGTAGGGCTACTATATTTTTTGGAGAAGATAACTATGGTATTCGGCCTAATAATGGAGATAGTTGTGTTCTAAAATACAGAGTCACTAATGGGGAATTAGGTAATGGTCCTGTCAGAAGTTCTAGAGTAGGTAAGTCAAATACTGAGCGACCTGCAAGAGCCGCAAACCAGACTAGCGTTTCTTCTGGAGGTTCTTCTGCAGAGACTCTCGCACAGATAAAAAACAACTCGATATTATTCAACGGAACTAAAAGAGCGTGCTTTAATACATACACTACACAACAATTTTTGGAAGGTATAAACGAAGTCAAACAGGCTAGTGTTAATATACAGGGAAATACAGTCTATTTCTACGTTATCCCTTCAGATGGGAATATTGCCACAGAGGCATTTTTGCAGTCTGTTAGAGGTCAGGTTACACCTTATCTAATGAATGGGTATAAGGCTTTGGCTTTACCAACCACTTATATAAATGCAGGTCCTCTAATAATAACAGCATCTTTTTTAACAGGAACAAATACCACTTTAGCGGTGTCTTACATGACTCAGCTTATCTCTGATTATACTAACCCATTACTAAATGCTAAATATGGACAAGATTTTGATTTATCTGAGCTATCTTTGGTGTTAAGATCTAGAGTATCCGGATTACAGAATGTTATATTCAATTCTGTGGCGGGAGATACTGCCAAGAACATAGTTGTTTCCGAAGGTCAGATAATGAAAAAATTGATGGACTCAGATATTAAGATCAATGTCATTAACATTTAAAAATAGTATACCCGAAAAAATTAGGGAGTCTCCTAATGTAAGCTCATTCATATCTGTATTGGATGAGCTTCATCTATATAAACAGTCAAAGATCCATAAGGCGCATAGGGTATATAACCCTGTTCTACTTACTAACACAGAATTTTTAACGAAGAAAGTATCTGAGCTAGGATATCCACCTGTTCCATATGGGTTCCCTAAGTACGTACTAGACAACATGTATTTATATGCTGAAGATGTTATGTCTCTTATGGGGTCTAAGATAGGTTTGAAGTTACTTCTCTGGGTTTTGACAGGCGGAGATGTCGAGGTCGATGATTCTAAGTTTTACCCTAAAGAGGATTATATTGTTTTAGGGGATACTGAACTAGGTATTCTACCTACAGGAACTGACTACCCAGATAATTTCCTTTACCTATTCAGCGGTGTGGATGATATGACGGGCGCAAGTATTGTAATAAACATATATACACCTTTCTACTCTAGCGAGACCTTAAAGAATTATATCATAGACAATATCACCAGATTTGTCGGGTTTAGTGATGAGCGAACTGAATTTCATATCAATTTTCACTTAGGTGATTTTGTAGGTAACAGCGTGGTGTACCCTTACTTCATCAATATACCAGAAGATACACTGTATTATTTGGTGGATGGTAAAGGATCTAGAATTACCGATGTTACTGAAACTAAAATAATGATTAGAAAATTAAAACAAACATGGCACTAAACGATAAACCATTTCAAGCATCTAAGCGGATAATCAGATCCATTTTCCGCGGAAGACCAAACCTGTTCACTGATGTAGACGTTAACAGACAGTTCGAGTCTATGACATATTTCATTGGAGAAACTTCTCGTTTAATAGGATCCGTAGGCAAGATTACAACATCTGTTGCGGCACTTTCTTTTAATAGTAACAAGAAATTAGTCTATGATATAAGGATTAATCCCTCCATTATTTCAGTCAGAGGAGTTGAATTTACTCTACCTAATACAAGGTTTAATGGAACTAGTTCCCTAGACAATGCCACTTTTGTCATGTACTTGGTTGCTAGAGAAAAGCTTGTAACTTTTGAAGATGACTCAGATATGTCAGGAGTAAACTCTCCAGATTTTCAGGTACCATTGGCTGCCGCAGATACTTTAGTGTATGAGGACGTAAGTATTGTAGGTTTTGAGTATCCTACTGTTACTGAAGCAAATGTAGAAAGTAAGATCGGCAGTGGGTTTAAACTCATCACTATTATAGGATCTATTGTACCTGTTGCAGATCAAGTTAATAATTTAACCCCTAAATTGTTGATGTACACTTCCACAAATACTAGAGAGTCTTTTGCGGAGTTGACAGGTAAAAATTTAGGAAATCTAACCTCTACTCAAGAAGTTCTTCATAACCTAATACAGTATATGATCGGGCAGAAGATAGCACCTCCTCGACGTAACGTGGGTATGACTTCATTCTACACAGGTCCAACTGAAGGAGTTTGGGATCTTGTTAGTGGATTAGGTATTTCTGATGGTTGGGAGAATTGGGCTATTATGGATGGCAGAAATGGTACGGTCGACATGCGTAATAGGTATTTTAGAGGTGTAGACTCTTCTAGACCAGGGACAGATGCAGGCACTTTATTGAGTAGGATAGGCTCAGATGATAATTACCTTACCGAATCACAGATTCCTGAACATCAACATGCTGTATCAGAGCTAGGAACTAATTGGTATACGATGGTTGCAGATACTCCAGTTCTTGAAAAGCGAGTAGAATATGACGCAAGGTATTGGTCTTTTAAGAATGGTGCAGATGTTCGTTCTTCCAATAAAACAGGTAAAACAGGTAGCGGATCGGTACTAACGATTATACCTCCATCAGTTGTGGCATTACCTGTACAAAAAATAGGATAGGATATTAATTAGATTTTATTATATTTGGTAAACCAAAGGGATGGTATCTTGTTTTAATTACTTCATTAAAGATCGACTGTAAAAAGTTGGTCTTTTTTGGTTTTAGAACTAAATAAAAGCGTGGATATCAGCACTTGTATATTAATTACTTATATATTATATTATATTCATATCTTTAAAATCTAAATAATCTAATGCGAGAAGAGAATGAGAATCGGAGCATACATCGAGGCCACCAAAGCTGACTTCATAAACATCGACAGGTCTGAGCAACTGTTAGTGATCAACAATCCAGATTACCAACACAATCGTAGGTTTGGTAAACGTATAGATCACTCAATCCCTCAATTCCTTACTTACTTTACAATAGACGGGGATAAAGTCAAAGTCCCTAGAAACTTCCCTAAAGGTGAATTTGTAGAAGGTGCTTTCGATGACGTCAAATACACTTATTCAAAAGGTGCAAGAGTCTGTTCGGTAAAGTTTAAAGGAAAACTCAGATCATACCAAGAACCATTCGTATCAGGATTAAAGTTAGATCTCCACAACGATATGTTACTTGAGGTTCCTACAGGTCATGGTAAAACTATTATAGGAACTTATGTTGCTATGTTGCGCAAGACACCTACACTTATTCTCGTTCCCACCAATTTTTTAGCAAATCAGTTTTATAGATCTATAACAAATAATTTCGAGGCCAAGGTAAAAATGCTTAGTCCTAAAGATAAGACATTGACCCTCGACTATGATGAGGACTTTGTTATACTTAGTTTTGATCTACTAGGATCTAGATACTCTAAACTTCCAGATAAATTCCTCAATTACTTTGGATGTGTTATGATGGATGAGGCCCACCGTATTGGTGCGGATACTTACCACCCTTTAGTATATCACATGCCTGCTAAATACAGGATAGCATTAACCGCCACATTTAGACGGACAGATGGATCAGATAAAGTTCTACAGTATGATTTTGGGTTCCATTACAAGATGGCTAATCAATTCCCAAGGCCTAGAGTCTATGGATTAAGTACTAGAATATCCATTGCATTCGTTGCATCCCGTTATTATACACCTAAGAAGATTGCAGGAAAACAACCTCCTAGAGCACTATACCCCAACACTCAGTATTTAGTTGAATTTTTGGATGAAAACGATATAGAATATAACCTTACTGAGACCTGTGTTGAGTACTCCGAAGATATAGAACCATTAGTTAAAGATAAGATAATAAAAGGATCACTTTCGGCGTCTAAAGGCGGCAAGATAATTGCGGCTAATAACAAAGCAGTTAAGTACCCAAGTTACTCAATAATGGACAACTACATTTCCGAGAGAGCGTTCCGAAGAGCGAAGATTGAAGAGATGCTACGTTATGCACTGACTAAAGGAAGAAAAATTTTATTGCTGTCAAAACGAAAAGAGTCGTTGAAACGGTATTATGAAAAGTTCAAAAATAAGACTAACTGTATTCTTATTGTGGGAGGTACTGATAAAATTTCGGACGAAAAGTGGGAGGATATTAATAAGAACTGCAGGATCGTATTTGGTATTGATAAGTTAGCTAAAGAAGGTCTGGATATTCCTGATCTAGATCTGTTAATCTTCGAGCATCCAATAAAAGATACTGAACAACCTTTAGGCAGGATCAATCGTTTACCTGTATATGGTAAACAGCATCCCATTGCATTTATTCCTATTGATGAGGGTCTAGCATACCGTGCAGTATATCGTGCATCACGGAAGTTTACTCTGCGCAACTCAACAATGGAGGGAGAAATACCATGGAAAGATTACAAAGAAAAACTTTAAAGCATAAGATGTGTTTTTTATTGAAGTGGACAATTATTATATTTGGGTATATTTTCGGGGTGAGGAAAAACCCAACCTTGCAAAGTACGTTCAAAGATATTGATACATTCCCTACAACTAAGAGGATCGCAGTTCTCACCGAGATACAGCTAATTAGAATATTACGCAAAAAGGATTCGGGAATTAAAAAGTTTTTCATTAAGTTGTTAATCAAATATCACAAGTACAAATTTCATAAAGCATTACAAGGCGTTAAAGAACGCGAACGATTACGTATAATACGACAAATAGTAAAAGCAGAACAGTATAATGAGAGAAAGTAATTTAGATAAGATCCAAAAGATCTCTGTTAAGATGGCTGAGATTATGGATATATTAGGTTTAGACCTAAATGATGAATCATTAAAAAATACTCCTTTGCGAGTTGCTAAGATGTATGTTAATGAGCTATTCAGTGGTCTAGATCCAAAGACGGAACCTGCCATAACCGTATTCCCTAACAATGAAGGGTATGACCAGATGTTGATAGAAAAAAATATTCGTCTTCATACTGTTTGCGAGCATCACTTAGTTCCTATTGTAGGCGTTGTCCATATCGCATATATACCGAAAGATACTGTTGTCGGTCTGTCTAAGTTTCACCGTATTGTTGATTATAAGGCAAGCAGACCTTCTGTACAAGAACGATTAACACAAGAAATTGGTAAAACGTTTATTGATGTCTTAGGTACAGATGATGTTGCAGTAGTTATAGATGCAGTTCATTTCTGTTGCCATATCCGAGGTGTTAAGGATCCTAAGAGTTCCACAATAACCTCTTTTGTAAGTGGACAGTTTAGAGAGGACAAATCAGTTAAGGATGAGTTCTTATCAATGATCCGATAAAATGATTATTATATGTTACAGATGGTGGTTGCCTAATTATATGTTAGCGGTCACCATTTTTCCTTTTGTATTCATACGTAATACAGGTGATATATTGATGACTACAGTACGACATGAGATGATACATGTAGAACAACAGAAGGAAATGCTAGTAGTATTTGCATACGTATGGTATTGGGTCGAATTAATATGCAAGATCCTCTATTATCGAAACATCGCAAGAGCGTATAGTCAAGTTTCTTTTGAGAGAGAAGCATACGCAAATGATTGGGACTCCAACTACCTTGTAAAAAGAAAACGTTATTCATTCCTTAAATATGTATACATTAATAAAAATAACAAAAGATAACATTTTAGAGATGTTGTCCAATGATGCAGGCACTGTAGTCCTACACAAAGAAATAACATTTGCAAATTTAAGTAATGCTGTAGACGAGTTTGGAGACCACAGTAAAAGAGTGTACCCCAATTTGCCAGGCACAGAACTATTTCAAGAGTACGGATGTGACAGCTCTGTTATATTAAATAATACCACAGCGGTGTAACACTTGTACTAACTAAATTAAAAGATCACAAAAAACATTTTGAGGTTATTTAGTTAATCCGTATGTTGTTAGTATCAACAAACAATCAAAGTTGTATTTATTCAAAAAACAAAAACATAATTAATTTAAAGCAAGATGAAAAAGACCACAATCAAATTTGGCGCAAGAACAGTAGTAGAATTAAACGGTGAAGTAGAAGTAATCGTATCAGAAGGTAACATCTTTGTAAAAATGGCTGACATCGGAGGCATCCTTAATGCTGACCTAATCAAAGAAGCTACTAAAGGAGGTGCCGAAGGTACTGAAGAAGCACCTGCACCTAAAGCCCCTGCTAAACGAGCACCTGCTAAATCTTCTGCAAAAGCACCTGCAAAAACTGCCACTAAAGAGGTTGAAGAGGAAGAAGCTGAAGAAGAGGAGGAGGAAGATCCTGAACCTAAAGCACCTGCCAAAAAAGCCCCTGCGAAAAAAGCATCACCTGCTAAAAAGGTAGCACCTGCAGAAGACGAGGATTTGTCTGAAAAAGTATTCGGTATTTTAGCGGAGTTAGATGATGCTAATATTAACGAAAAGAAAGCAATTGAATTGTTAACCGCTCTAGGAGAAGGAGTAGACACTAAAGCAATCACTAAAGTAGTTAAATCGTTCCAAGAAAATGCTGAACTTGACACTGAAGAAGTTGCAAGCGACCTTATCGCCATTATCTCTGGAGAGGAAGAAGAGGAGGAAGAAGCCCCTGCCAAAAAAGCACCTGCGAAAAAAGCGGCGCCCGCTAAAAAGGCTGCCCCTGCTAAGAAAGCTCCTGTAAAAGAAGAACCTGCTGAAGAGGAGGAAGACGAAGGGGAGGAAGTCGAAATTAAAGACCTTAAAGAAGGTGATGATGTAGACGTGTACTTCGAGTCATTGGAAGATTGGTTCTCTGGAATCGTCAAAAAAGTTGCGAGAGGTAATAAGGTTACTGTTGAGTTCGAAGATGGTGATCTTGTAGTGTTGGATGCAACAGAACACTCTGCAATTACTCGCTTTGAGTCCGATGAAGAATAATGCCCATAATTCAAAAAGTTAAATATTAAATCAACTAGCCGAACTAAGTTTCGGCTAGTTTAGTTTCAATCCTATGGCAAAGAAAAAAGAAGAACCTGTAAAAAAGAAGACCTTATCTGATGATGAGGTAGTAGAGAAGGCGTTAGTGTACAACACACTAAACACCGCAATTAAAGATACCACCAAAGAGGCGGGTGTCATCAAAGAAGAGTTGAAGTCCTTCGTAGAGTCTAATGGTATTGTAACTCCTGCAGGACATGTTATTTTCGAGAGAGATCATGCAGGAAATAATATTAAGCTAGAGAACCAGAGTAGATCTTCTGCAAAATTGAAAGCTGATGCACTTCATATCTTAAAGAAGTCTCGCTTTAAAGCCAAGGTTGTTGAAGAGTACGAAGCTGTTAATCTTGACAAGTTAGAGGCGCTTCACAGTAAAGGGGTTATCTCGGATGAGTTCTATGCTTCATTATTTGATACATCCACTTCCTTTGCATTTAGTGTAAAAGTAACCCCAAGTAAACGTGGCTAAAACAATATCTATACGTTTAGGCGATAAGATACATAAAGCGGTCACAGTAAATGGTCTTGCGGAGATGATGTCTATTAGTCCACATACTATTAGAAAGTATGAAGCTAGAGGCATATTACCCAAGGCCAATTTTAGACTACCATCTAAAAACCCAGGTTTTACTGCAGAAGGGAAACGAGTTTATCTCATCCCAACTGCGGAAGCCTTAGTCAAGATCTTTAAGGAAAAGGTACGAAAGGGAGTTCCTATAAGTGCTGACGTAAAAACTGAGATCAAACAAGTATTTGCTAGAGAATTAAATGCCTAGACCAACTACGACAAGACGGGCACGCAAGGCACCTGCCCCTGTCACAGAAGAAAGATCTGAACCAACAACAGTTGAAGAAGTAAGATCCACATCCTCAGAAAGACCAAAAGTCTACTATGAGAAGAGTCTAACCAAAAATTTGGGTGACTACAATAGTGTTAAGGTCACAGTAGGTATATCTTTACCTATAGATCCTACACCTGCAGAGTTAAAAGCAGTCGATAAAACTATCGAGATTGCGAATGGTATCTTAGATGCCGAGATTGAGAAACAAATATTATCCATAATTCCAGAGTCCTAATATGAATTTTATACCACACCTTACGTCAAGCTCAGCTGTATTTAGCACAGCTACTATCGAACACGCAGTTTATTTTTATATCCTGTCACACTCTACAGTAGATGAAGACACAGGTAAAAAGTTGGTATGCAAATATGATATTAGAGAACTCCCGAGGCAGTTTAAATATTTAGATCCATCCGTTGTTAAAGAAGCTATGGTTTCCTTAACAAAGGATGGATTATTAGTAATTAAAAAATCAACAGGAGAAATCCAAGTAGGTATTACATCGAAAGGGTATCATACCATATTCTCTAAAGGCGGCGAAGAGGATAGTACTATAGGAGACTATAGGGAATTGTTGTCAGATGCAGCAACTCATTTCTATGAGAACGCAGGAGGTTCTTCTCTATCTCTTGCACAGGATAATCAAGGTAATGCTGAAAACCTTTTAGCCAAACCACTGATTGAATGGAGAGCTACAGAGTTCCAGACATTGTACATGTGTGCGTTCGTTTCATTGTACCAGACAACTGCTAGAAACTTTACTGCAAAGGAACGCGGACAGATTACTCACCTCATAAAAACATATGATGCAGAGACTGTATTTAAGATGATCATACAGTACGTCTTCCACTCCGAAAAATATCATAAGGTAGAGATCTCGTTAGGGCTTATGCTTTACTACAAAGATGCTTTATTTGCAGATGTTTCCAATCTAAAGAAAGAAAAAGCTAAAATATCCAAGTTAAATGATAAAAAGACAGAAGATTACTTCTCCTAAACCAGAGCAGTTGCTCGAACGGGGGATATTGAGTAAGTGGCACGATAAAACATTTGACGACTACACAGGCGACCCAGAGGTTAAGGCCTCGATAAAAAAATATGTCGATAATTGTAAGAAAGCCAGACAAGAAGGTGTAGGCCTTTACATGTACGGACCTTATGGTGTAGGAAAAACATTATTAGCCAATGTTATGTTTAAAGAACTTTTGGCTAAAGGCTACACAGTTCGGATGATTACTTTGAGTACACTCGTTACCATGTTTACAGGATCTTGGTATTCTGACGAAGCTAGACAAAGTTTCCTTGAGATCACACGTCAGGTAGACTTTCTAGGTATCGATGATCTTGGTAAAGAGTACAAAGGATCGTCCGACCTTGGAGTCAAGGTATTCGATAATATTGTTAGATACAGGGTACAGTCAAATCTTCCTATTATATTTACTGCAAATATTTCGCCCAAGGAACTAGGATCCGATTACAGTGTTGCAATCTCATCCATGCTAAAAGAAATGTGTGCAATAGTCCAAGTTACAGGAGAGGATCATCGGGCTACTTTCAAGAAACGTAATAACTCAATAATAGGTAAATAATGACTACAGCAGAGAAACTATTTATATCGATCATTAAGCATGATGACATCGAGTCCTTGGGAAAGGTTAAATCTGAGTGGATAGATGTTCGCGAGATGAAGCAGTACCGTTTTATTTTGGATCACTTTAAAACTGTAGGCTCATTACCACCTATAGATGATTTCATTGACAAGTTCTCTCTGGAAAAGATTCGCGGAGTCACTAAACCTATTATATATATTCGTGAGTTGAGAGAGAGATTTATCTTTACATCACTTGCCGAGAATATACCAGGTATAATGAAAGATGTCCGGAAGGGAGCAATTAAAGCTCTTGACCAACTCCGTGAACTTATTGGCAATCTTGAAGTAGAGGAACATGAGTCCAGAGATTTAAGATATGATGCGGTTGATAAGCGCTTAGCAGATTATTCATTACGTAAGATCACTAAAGGTGTTACTCATCTTTCTGCAGGTCTTGCGGTGTTGGACAAATATTGGTACGGGTATAACAAAGCCGATTTAGTTACAGTCGCAGGTAGAGCAGGTCTAGGAAAAACTTGGTTGCTGATAAAACTCGCTCTACTATTAGAGAAATCATTGACGGAAGATCATGGTGATATTTTATTTGTCTCTAATGAGATGCCAGAAGATGAGATCGCTGATCGATTTGACGTTGTAAGGTTTAAGTTACCATATAGTGCGTTTCTTAAAGGGGAGCTTCCTAGAGTTCATGAAGCCCGATATCGAACAGGATTAGGGAATATAAAACTCAAAGGAAGTAAGATTGTATTCGTTTACAATTGTAATACCCTTGAATTGTTGCGGTCAAAAATTGATCTGTATAAACCGAGCGCAGTCATCATGGATGGGTCATACCTTATGCTATCCAAGAAGAACAATGAGCTTGAACGTATCATGGAAATTTCCAGAGGATTGAAACGAACCGCTAAAGATACGTCAACTCCAATAATAAATTCAACACAACTACGTAAAGGTACAGGTAAAGGAAAGGGGTCAACTCTAGATGGTCAGGATGAATTAGCTTATGGTGGTTCGTATATTCAGGATTCTGACTTAGTACTAAGAATGTATCAGACTACTGACATGGTGTACGAAGGTGTCATAGGCCTTGACCACGTTAAAGGCAGAAGGCTACCACCTGAACTGTCCTTATTTATGAAACTAGATTTAGGCGGAGGAGGTATAAGTATTTTCGAAGATGATACTGAGTCTGAGGAAGAAGATATGCCACCTACTGCTCCATCTGCAATTTATTAGATTATGTTAATATTAGAAACATTCGAGACGTTCAAGAAAGTTAAGACCAGTAAATCATGGGGACCTATAAGGGAAGATCTTGTTCACAATGCTGATGTTGGGGTACTGTTGGAGTATTACCATGCTATGAAAATAGAAGGTGCAGATATGCGTACTCGCAGTGTCGCCACCACAGAACCTTTCATCGATGCAAATCCTGTAGATGAAGAAGTAATAAAGGCCCTCATAGAAGGAGGTCTTAGGATTACGTTTTATGGCTCCGTTTTAGAAATGGTAACTTATGTATAACGCAAAGTACGTAGATGCTGAAGGCACATGTATATTTGAGGTGGAGTTGGAAAGAAATTTCCCGTTCCACCCATCTATGCCTTTAAGTAGAGGGTTAGTGAAAAATCTAGTACAAGCGTTGAGAGAGAAAGGGTATAACTTTTACGCCAATGTAATTGAGGAACTAAATCCCACCATCTTAAACGGGACTTGTATAATAATTAGTGATTTGGTATATTTTAAACATGCGAAATACAAATTTAGAGCTTAGTGAAGGTATGTATATTGACTCGGAAGGGTCGTTGGTCTTTGTGTTGTTAATCGAAGGCTTTGAAGGTGTCTATGATGTTATCGGTGTCGCAGAAATTGGAAAAACAATATGCCTAAACCTGAGAGGGTAATCAGCTTCAAGGAAGTTGACCCATTTAAAATAGAAGTTCCCACCGCATTAGGGTTTCAAGAGGTGGAAGTATTCGGAGTCGGTGAAGTGTACGGTTCACAGGTGTACATACATAAAGATGTCGAGTATAGCACGTATGGTTTAGCAGTCACAGATCCGTTATCCCGATTTAAGTTATCCCACGATATTAAAACTTCCTCAAACCAAGACCCACAACTTGTACTAGAAAGAGTTGTTGAAAAAGCAGAGGTTATCTTTAGAAATAAAGCAGAGTATGAGGCTCGATGCAAAATCGCATTTGCTTATGTAGGTGATCGATTAATTCAGAATAATAAACAAAGTTTAGCTTTAGAAGTATGCGTATTCTTTTAATATTTATGGCAGTATTGGTTATGTTGTTCGTTGTAGCAACGATATACCTATTTGATAAAGATGTTATCAATGCTTGGGAGATCAGATTCTACATCGGGGTCTCCTTTCTGTTACTAGCAGTAGTGTCTTTCTCCACGTTGAGACTGTACAATGCGGCAGTAATCAATTCAAGGTACTTAGGAGCACTTACTTTGTCGATCAAGAACAAGCTTATACCTGCTTTAAACAAGTTGGGAATTTCTATTGATCGTTCAGAGAAGTCCACCGCCAAGACAGATAAGTTGTCTCGAAACATTGAGGAGCTTAATAAAATTCTTACACGTAAAAAACCTGAAGATGGACAATAGAGTATTTAATGTGAATGGTTCAGGGAAGGACACTTTAGTACTAGCACTCAAGTTACTGCTAGGACCTACCACAGTTGTAGGGCACTTCTCTGTGTCAAAACGAAAAGGTTTAATCCTACACGCATACAGTAAAAAAGATACTAAACCTTTCCTAGATATGATGGGAGAACCTATTAAATTAGGTATTTCAGATCTTGCTGACGCACTTATCAAATGGTCAAAGACTCCTTCCGCTTTAGCTACAGAGCCAGGCGAATGGGATGCAGATCAAACAGATGAGGATATATCCACTGAGTTAGGGTGGAGGCTTTATGTAGAAAATTGGGGGCATATAAATGAACCTAATGAAATAGGTACGGATCATTCCACATTAGGGTCGTTTAAACCTGCATACTTATGGTACGGAAAGTAGTAAAATATAAGAAAAGTAACCTGATGAAGATTGCCACACTTAATGGTAGATCTATAAAGGCTGCCAGATGGCAATACGCCAGACTTATTTCAGGAGGTAGTGTACATTCGTTTACAGAACTTATGATGTACACTTTAGGTATCCATAAAAGTAGACAGTATTTTACTTCCGAATGTTCTCGGAGGCGCAGGATCGTTAAAAAGTTCAGAATAAAGGATAAAGCCGTCTACAAGTATCTAACAGAAGATTAAAATGGATCTGGAAAAGACAGTAGCCCATTACGATCCCAAGGTATTATCGAATGGTCAGATAAGGATCAGATGCCCTTTTAGGGATAAACATACTGATGGAAGTGGAGATGCTTCGATGTTCCTGTCTCCAGACATAAATGCGTATCACTGTTTTTCTTGTAAGTCCAAAGGAAGACTTACTAGTCTGCTGACTACTAAAATGGATGTTCCTTTTTTCGATGCGGTAGAGATGGTTCACTTAGACCGGTCCTACTTCAAGGAAAAGAAAGCGTACGAGTTGGACGATGTTTGGACTATTGAACCTCCACAGTATTTCTTAGATAGGGGATATACTGAAAAGACACTTAGACATTTTATGGTAGGCACCAATAAGGAAGGACATATCTGTATACCTGTCATGGTTGAGCGAGTCATCAAAGGTGTAATATACCAGGAACGAAAAGGTAAAACAAAACGGGTCTGGCACAGTGAGCAACTAGACAAAAGTAATATCCTATATAACCTAGATAAAGGGCATAGTTACGCCATAGTAGTTGAAGGTCCTACAGATGTCTGGAGTATCCATCAGAAAAGGTATAACTCATGCGGTGTCTTAGGGTCTTACTTGTCGGAGTCTCAAGCAGAAATGCTTAAAGGTTTTGATATCGTATACGCTATGGGTGATAACGATCTTGCAGGGATAATGTTTAATGAGTTCGTCTACCAAAGACTAAAGAACCATACAGAGGTCAGGTTCCTTCCATACACTGCCGAGGATCCGGGTGAGATCACTAAACGGGAGCTAGATAAGGCATTCCGAAACAGTATCGATTATTTAGAATATGCTATGGAGATGGCAGATATAGAGGAGTACTCCGATATACAACAAAAGGTAATTAAATCAATTAAAAGCGAAGCATGATATCACAGATCCAATATTGGTTATTCTCAAAGTTAGGGCATCCAAAATTCACCATCATAAGTGCCGTAGAAACGCCTAAACAGTTTACAGTACGTTACACTACGTTTTTATTTACTGATGAAGTAGGTGAAGCTGAATCCACGTCCTGCGAAAGCATAATCCCAATTAATGAACTCGCTACACATTGTGCACACAAGTACGACAGAGGTATACGTTACAGTGCAGAAGATGAGGTGGTACATCTTGAACCGATAAAAGGATTTCATACACCAGAGTTACTTGATTTGGTCAGGGACGATATGATTAAAGCCGTTCCTTCGTTCGGTATAACAATAACTTGGCTATCATGAGAAGTCCCTTTAATAAAAACGCAGAACGCCAAAAGGCTTGGAGAGAGAAGATGTCAAGACATCGTAGTACACTCAAAAAATATAGGTATACAGCATACCTTTTCTCTAGGATAAATGGAGACGAACTATGGTGTTACAAAAAAGACGGTAAAGATGAAGTTGGCAGCACATGGTCATGCGAGTGGGCGGTTGTTGAATATCTTTTAATAAAATTAGGACTAGACACTGCTTAAACATGAGGTTAGCTGATTACGAAATTGTTATTATAAACTCTTCTGGAGGAAAAGACAGCTTAATTGCGCTATTTGCCATTCATCAAATGCAAGTTGAGCAAGGTTATCCTGCAGACAGAGTATTTGTCTCACATTCGGATCTTGGTCACATGGAATGGGACGGTACTTTGGAACTTGCCGAACAACAAGCCAAGTTCTTTGGCTATTCCTTTCGTACAGATTCTAGAGTCACCAAAGATGGTGTTAGGGAAACATTGCTAGACTATGTTAGACGTAGAAAGAAGTGGCCAGACAATAAAAATAGGTACTGCACTTCCGACTTCAAGAAGGTTGTAGGCGGAAAGATCCTTACTAAACTTTGGAGACAATGTGGAGCAGTAACAGGAAAGGTACTTTACGTATTTGGTTTTCGTGCAGAGGAAAGTCCTTCAAGATCTAAGAAAGAGGTCCTAGTACTTAATAAAAAATTCACCACTCTTAAACGAGAGGTTTGGGACTATCTGCCAATCCATAAAATGACAGAGGAGGAAGTGTGGGATACTATTCATTCATATTCACTTCCTTATCATAAGGCTTACGATTTAGGTATGCCCAGACTGTCTTGTGTGTTTTGCATATTCAGTCCTTTTGATGCACTAGTGATCGCAGGAATAAATAATAGAGAGTTATTAAACGAGTACATACAAGTTGAAGACGAAATAGGTCATACGTTTCGACACAAGTTTTCGCTTCATGAGGTGGCTAAGGCTATCGACGAAGGGTATGTACCTAAAAATGTACCAAATTGGAGGATGTAATATTATGGAGTACTTGGGATATATCCCTATAAGGGAATGGTGTACTTGTAATGGTGTGAGATACTTCGTATTTTCTATCCACACAAGAGGGAAGATCACTTCTTTTAAAGTTTATGATGCTATAAACGGGGCAGAAAATATTGCAATAGGGATAGATGACGTAGTCGAATGGGGACAATAAAAATCAGTAAGTAATGGAAGTTAAAATGGACGATATACAATTTTTTGTAAAGGTCAAGACAACAAAACTAGACGATTTACATGAAAAGTTTAGCACTTGGTTTACTGCCAAATTATTGAGTGCTCCCCTACATGAATTTGTAGATCCTGATGCATCGCCCGAGGAGTTTGATACGTACCAGAAAGCAGCTATTGCATTAGGGGACAAAATCGATTGGATGACTCATATGGGTAACACACATTCAGATATGGATAGTACTATAAGGCTGTTGGTCAGGATATGTGATTTCGGGACTAAACGAATACATGATTCAAACAAGAAGATTGACTATCCTGTATACGCAAGTTGGTCAGGTAGAGGCAGCTACGGCTCAAAGTTAGGGTCAAGGACAAGTAGAATAAACAACTTAGGTGGACTAGGGAAAACAGTGGGTCATTTCAGGTGGAATTATTCCACCGTATACACCTTACACCAATGTCATATAGATATGCTTGTGACGATCTTAAAAGAAATTAATTATTTTCATTATAGACCTGATGCGGTCATGTTAACACAAGAAAATGGAGAATAACATAAAGAATAAGAGAGAGTATTGTGCGCAGTACTTCGGTCAAGAGGTGTTGGCGTTCCCTTTTAATAAAGTTCAAAAAGGATACGTGTTTCGCCTAGACAACATCAATAACCAGATCACAGCCGATACAAGTTATTCCATACTTGAGTTAAGCTCATTGGCGAAAATTACTGACGAGCATTTAATAGAAGTAGCCAAAGTTATTGAGCCCTACTTTACCTACCCAGAGAAAGATACAGGGTATAAGATCGAAGTTATTCGGCAACCAAAGACTTTTCACGTAAAGTATAGCACTTTCACAGTAACTTTCGGAGTTGGCATAGGAAGTTCTGTATTGATGTGTATTAAATCTCATGAAGGAGTGGCAGGAGTCACTCACACATATGAGCAGTATAAAATAGTTAGAAAACTTATCTCTTTAGGCTACTATGTAGGTGACGGAATGGAGATCCGGTATGGTTGGGTTAAACTTAAATAATATAAGCAATGGAAGTAACAGAAAAAGAACTTCAGCTTTTAAAGTCAAAGGCTGATAAATGGGACAAGTTGTATAATGCAGTCTCTAAGTATTATTATGATAAAGAGGGAAATTACACCACCATTGAACCAGAGGTAAAAGGAGACCTTTCTGATATAGGTATGGAAGCTGTAACCGCACTAGGTTTTGACTAATGATGTTTGTCAGAGTTGGTTTCGAGTCCATACTATTTGGTAAGAACAAATGTCCGTATATTGGGTCCGAGAAAATAACATGGTTAGAGAAAGATTTAATTCTATATACAGATGATTACGGTTCGTACAGATTCTGCATTAAAAAAGGATCAAGAAACATATCGGCACTTCAAGTTGTTACTCATGGAGGACCTATACAGGTCGCCAATGTTATTACCCATATACCTTATCAAAGAAAAGGCTATGCGACTAGGTTGTATCGAAAAGCAGAGGAGTATTTTAACAGAAATATTAACCATTCTACAGATCTTACTGAACAAGGTAAGTTGTGGAAAAAATCACTAGAAAATGGAATGTAGTATATTAGATGCGTTAAAGGAAGGGCAGGTATTTTATGACGTTGAAGGACTAAAGGTACATAAGTATGTCTTTCACGGGAAATGTATTGTTCCCAAGTCGGCCGACTACTATATCGTATACGACACAGATGGCAGGCCTACTCGTATGTACAGTAAGAGATTAATTTCGATCATCGAAAAAGGTCTCATAAGCTACAATGGAGCAGTAAGAGTGTTAATCGCTGAGATAAAATCTTTAGCGGCATGGTATGAACAATATTTGGTAGAAAATGAAAATAAAGGCAAAGTTGATTAGAGATATGTATGGTTTAAAGGTTGGTGACGTAATTACCATCATTGCATATGGAGCTTGGGCGAGCAGAGATACCAATGACGATTGTATACTTTGTGTTTCTTCAGATGGGATGCTACATACACTCAGTATCTCTTCGGTAAAGGTAGATGTTGCTTTATTATAATGGTGGCGCTTACAGTATTAGCGTTTGGTGCAGGTCAAGACACCATCTACCTCCTTATACGGATGCTAAGAAACCCTACTTTCATGCGAAGGCACGTAGAAGGTCATCTAGTAGTCGTTGGATCAGATGTTGGTATTGAGCATCCGTACACTTATGAGGCTGTTGAATATTGTAGAAAGGAATGTCAAAAGAAAGGCATTCCTTTTTATTGGGTTACACCGGATATGGGATTCCATTCCGATAGTTGGCAGTCTCTTACCCATCAGTACAAAAAGAACAGCTCTATAGGTTCGGCCGCTTTTCGGCAGACATGTACAGATAACCTAAAAGTCAAGGTTATGGATAGATTCGTTGAACAGTACATCAAGGATGTTTTCGGGTGTGAAGGTGAACGAAAGAAAGCGTATCACGACTTCTACCAAAAATACGGTAAGATCCGATTGATCCTAGGCTTTGCGGCAGGAGAGGAAAGGCGCACTGAAAATGCAGACACATTCGATGCAGTGTGGAAGAAGTTAGTTCAAGAAAGGTATTACCCATTGATAAGGGACAAGACTACTAGGTTCCACTGCATTGAATGGTTAGCTTTGAACGTTCCTCTAAAGATATGGCCATCAAACTGCATGATATGTTTTTACCAATCCGACCAAGAGATACTTTGGCTATATCGCAATTACCCTGATACGTTTATTGAGTGGGAGAAAATGGAAGCGGCCAAACTACAGAAGGACTCTGCAAAGGAAAAGAACTATGGCGTGTACGGGAAGATAACACTTCGACAAAAACTCGAGAAGGCTGAAAAACTTTATGGCCATTGGACTAAGGAACAACTAGACGAGTATAAATTCAGTCACGGCCATTGCATAAAAACTAAATACTAATGGATCTATTACACAATACTATTATATTGCCAGGCAATAACTTAAAGGTTGTCGAGAAATGCGGTTGCCAATCGGACATTCACGAGATGTCCCTACATTACAGAGAAGGTTTCAAACCTAAGCCTGAACTATCTCCCGGATATCAGGTTATATATCAATCTAAATGGTCTAACTTTTACGGCACATATTACAGAGTGAAATTTCTAGACAAAACTTACGACCTAAAAGAATCTAATATTATAAAAGCATGACACCAGAAGAATTAATTGGCAGATGGGTAGACGATGCCCAAAAAGATCTCGATGAAAAGAACATTCGTTGGAGATTCGTACAGAAAGACGGAGCGAGTATTCCATATACTTCGGACTATGTTCCCGAGAGAATTAACCTAGTCACCAGAGACAATTTAATAACAGACGCATACTATGGCTAAAATGAGAGCATACGGTTTCCGCGGACAACCTAAGTTTAAAAAAGAGAAAACAGATCATGTACCAGGTTGGTCCAAGGGTCTTTCTAAGTTAGACAAACTAGTAACCAGAAATGCTAATCGTTCCCGAAAGAAGAAAATGAGACGACTTCTTAATCGTGAGTGCGAAGAGTACTAATGCTCAAGACGATAAAGAGCACTGTTAGGTTAATTAGTTTATTACTATGTTATAGTCATGGTAAAAATAAATACAACACTGACAGTACATGATAAAAGGGTGTATCCCTCACACATGGACGACAAAGGTTGTTTATATTTTCTTGATCGCGGAAAATATAAGATGACCTTAGAAATTAAAAAGTACTCTGTCGGGTATAGAGTACTCTTGCATGATGGTGCTTTACACACGTTGTCTGAGGAAGGTGATGCAGATGTAATGGCCGACAGCGGATTGATACCTGAAAGTGATGTCCAGATGGAGGTCGATTTCATAACAGATATATACGTACCAAAATTATAGATATGAATATTGTTTCAACTAAAAAGATCGCGCAAGTAGATCGAGAGTCTGTACCTACAGTGTACCGAAAAGAGATTGATATGGAGAGTCCTGTATTTATCCCTATGGATGACGAACATTCGGATGCTATCTACAGTACAGAGACCATTGGTAGCTTAGCAGACTCCTACTTTAATGGGACATCCGAAGCTAAAGAATTTTACTTAACCTTTCTGAACATCCTACAAAAAGGAGGGTATTCAGGTTTTATTTTTATCGATGCTTAAAGTATATTTTGATGGGGCATACACTATATCAACAGGAGACATGGGTCTAGGTGCTGTTGTTATGAAAGGAGACAAAGAAGTCTACACCCACCACGAAGTCATTAAACCTAACGGCCTAGTTACTTTAGACGGAAAGCATAAGATCGTAGCCGTAACATCTAATAATGTATCGGAGTATCTTTCCTGTATAAAAGCTGTAGAATACTTAATACGTGTACATCCAAAAGAAGAGATCATCATCTACGGAGATAGTCAATTGGTAATAAAACAAATGAATGGAGAGTGGGGTATTAAAGATGGGGCATACACTGAGTATGCGAAGTACTTGCGAAAATTAATTTGGAAGCTGAAATCTCCCAAATTTGTTTGGATACCTCGTGAACAGAATACGTATTGTGACAACTTATCAAGAAGGGATTTATAATGGGACCTACTACATGCCCTTGTGGCGAAAGAACCTCACCAGATCCTTCTTGTGATATGTGTGATGGTTTTGCACATGATCCAGATACAGGTTGGGGAGGATATACTAATCATTTTAAAGGAAGACATTACTCTTCTAATGAGGAAGAAGATTCCGAAGATTACAGTGAGGATTATTTCGATGGATACTAATAAATACAAAATAGGAGTTTCCCAATACACTAGGGTTATACCTAGAGACTTTTTTTAACGAGGCCAAGTTATTGAAGTCGTTGGGACATCTTTCACTTGCTATTCTAGATGAAAAATTACCTGAAGGTATCAGTATCACCTTAGAAGGAGGCGGCAGAAGATTTGATGTTGCATTATCAGATGAAGGAACATTGTTCCTACGTAATTATGAGATGAAAATCAATGGTAAAGATGTGAGATTCGTTTCTCGGTATAACTCTAAGGCTGCATTCACATTGGGATGCCAGATTCCAGAAGGTAACTCATACATCGAGGTAAATGTGTTTACTGAAGATGGTGCTTTTGATGCTGAGTTCATAGAGGAAGTAAGGAGTCGTCTATGGTAATGTATCGAGGAGGAAGTAGAACTGCACTAAGAAGAGATATTGTTCGAATAGGGTATCTTATCATAGATCTTTTCTGTGGTGCAGGTGGGACAACTACCGGATTCTCTCAAGCTCGAGATTACTTCGGGAAGAAATTTGCTAAGGTAATTGCGTGTGTTAACCATGACTACAGGGCTATACACTCACATTGGGCTAATCATAAAAAGGTTAGGCATTTTCTCGAGGACATAAAAACTCTAGATCTTACCGAACTTCTTAGGATCCTTGAACATTACAAGACGTTATATCCTGGATGGAAGGTTATTTTATGGGGATCGTTAGAATGTACTAATTTCAGTAAAGCTAAAGGCGGCCAACCTAAAGACGCTGATAGTAGAACTCTTGCATATCATTTATACAGGTACATCGATCAGATCAAACCTGATTACATAATGATTGAAAATGTTGTGGAGTTTATGGCGTGGGGACCTATGTCAACCATAAAGGTAAAGGATAACCCAGAAGATTTGTCGGAAGGTATTTATGCTAACAGTGAGATAAAATGGTTGTACCACAAAAAGAAGAAAAAGTGGATGATCGCCTACCGTCCTCTAACTATGAGAAACGGGGAGAATTGGAAAGCATGGTGTGACGCTATTAATACTAGAGGATATCATGATGAGTGGAGAGATATGAACAGTGCAGACTTTGGCGCGTATACTTCAAGGAATAGATTGTTCGGTTGTTTCTCTAGAGTTGGAGAACCTATACATTGGCCTGAAACTACTCACACTAAAGAAAATTGGATGCCTGTAGTTGAGGTACTGAACTTGGATACTGAAGGTAAGTCTATCATATACCGTGACAAACTATTGTCCGAGAATACGTACGCTCGGATCTACACAGGATGTGTACGATATGTCAAAAACGGAGATGGTCTTTTCATACAGAAGTACTACGGAACAGGGGCAAACGTGTCATCGATGCGAAAACCTGTAGGTTCATTAACCACCAAAGACCGTATGTATGTAATGAGATCCTTTTGGTTAGATAAGCAGTACTCTGGTACAGGAAATCACGGATCTGTAAATTCACCTGCAGGAACTCTTATGCGAAATGACAAACATCAGGTAATGGAAGCCAGAGGATTCATATATAATCCTTCTCATGGTGGACACGCTACTGCGCTGTACAAGACATGCCCTACGTTAATTGCTCGTCAAGATAAAGCACCACTGTATCACATTGATGCCAAGAGTGGGAAATTGATACGACCAGAGAAGTCATCGCCAATGCTTGACAAGATCATGGACTTTATGGATGAACATAATATTGTTGACATCACCGTGAGATCTCTTGACGTTGAAGAGATGTTGAGAATACAAGGTTTCCCTCCTGACTACCAAATGACAGGAACAAAAACGGATAATAAAAAAGGGATCGGCAACTCCGTACACCCTATAGTAGTAACCAAATGGATTGAAAAATTTCATGAAAAAGAACAAAGAAGAAATTACGAAGCAGTTAGTAAACTATCTTCGAAAAGAGTCTATGAATATTCATAGAGAGGATCTACTTTTTGTAGAGGCCTTAATGGAAATAGGGTTTACTCCTCAGTTAACGTGGAAAGACACTGAACGTGTATTTGAGAACATTGTACCCCATGATGCTGTATCGTTTGAAAGTAAGATGTACGCTTTATGGGATACACGATCAGGATGGACAGAGGCTTTAAGGGTTGATGGACGAGTACGCCAACACAGAGTTTTTGAACGACTAGAGCACTACATAAAGTACGTGGAAAGCGGCAGAACTCTTTTAAACTATAAGGTGATGAGCGATCCGGGAGTTTCTTTGGTAGAACCGAAAAACACTTTTAGGACTGTGTTGGTTGTAGACACTGTAATAGGTGTAATGGTTGTACAGGATAGTCCTGAAGATGTATCGTCAACCTACTCCCTACCTGTCATTACATGTGATAGTTTGGAAGAGTCTTTGTTCAGACATAGAGATGAGGTAAGATTCTTACTGGATTCGGAAATAGAGGTTCACCCCACCGATATCATTATTGATGGGTATCATGTACTGAGAGGAGACCTAAAGACTACCCCTAACCTTAAAAAAGGATATGTACTTGTGTCTCCCCACCATATTTCAAACTTCCTATCTGTTCATGATATCAGCATCTTGTCACAACTTAAAGAAGCTAGACTAGGTCCTAGAGAGGATTTGTCCATGATATCATTCATGAAAAACAGAGGATGGAGTCCTGAGAAGTATGAAGAAGGTAAAGTACCTCCAGATCTACTAATGTTTAGAAAAGGCTCAATGTATGTTATGCCTACAATGCACCGAGGTAAACAATCATGGTTCAGAGAGGACGGAAATGTTCACCCAAGTCTATACAAAGCAGCAGTGTACGGAACTCCAGAAGGTAAGGAGTTCTTAAAAGTTTTATTTGACGAAAAGGATTCTGTTGACAAATATATTCACGAGATCTCTGTACTGACAGACTTAGGGTATGCTATCAATCGTCTCCCCTTTGTGTACGGTATTGAGAATTGGTGTGTAAAGAAGAATGATCAGATTTTAGCCAGAGGATTAGGAAGTGTTGCTAAGGCTATAAACTTTGTAAATAAGTACCACAAATAATGCACAGTAAATGGTTTCATAGGTTGGAGTCTGAAATTATTAATGGAGGCTTTAAATGTCAAATCACTAAAGATCGACATAGAGTCTCCATAAAAATTATTTCCCCAACAAGATCGTATAGAGAGTACACCGCATCTGTAGTAGACCTACCTAATTGGATTCTGTATAGAAACTTTATACGAGTTACGATATTAAGATATAACTTATGCCAACAATTAAAGAATTTAGGCGATACAGTAGAACCCAATTCGGAGGAGTCACTGTAGAAATTGGGTGTATCGGTAGAAGGTTTGCCTACCATACTATACGGACAGGAGAAGTCATGTACCAAGGAGACTTTTGTGCAATGCTCATCAGAGAAGGTGTTACAAGAGTCCCCAAATTGTCAAATCGAAGCGGATTATATAAATTTAGAGATGCCCAAGGTTAAAGTACTTAAAGAAACGATATGTGGTGTAGCTATCACTGTCAATATAAATGTCGATTCCAAGACAGGAAACTTTTCTGCAATTCTTCCAGAGTTCATGGATGTTAAAGGACAGTCCACCGTATTACACAATAAAAATTTACCGGATCTTGAAAAGGATATTGTTTACAAGATAAAGGTACACTATGCCGAAGGAGAAAATGAGAAAGTATTCTTACAGGTACAGTTCAACGCATGTGGTAAATATAGAAGCTATAACCCAGATTTTGATAAGAATGCTTTCTCAGAGTATGACGACTATATAAAGTACACTGTAGAGGTTATTGTTTTGAATGAGAACAGTATCACTAAACAAAAGCAATGGTACACAGGAAGAAAAGTTGACGGCGAGTGGAAAGCAGGTAGCAGACTTCACAATGTTTGGAATGACGTACCCAAAGGAGTTGTTCTCCCTTATGATGAGGAAGTTCATGCTAAACTTCTAGCTGTAGAAGATGTCTTCAAAAAGGCATCTACCACTATTGCAGGTGTGTTGTCAGCACCTACAGATACGTTAGTTGCAATCTTAAAAAACAATAATCTGCTAGGTCAATAAAGACTTGCAAGTCAATTAGTTTTATACTATATTGTAGTTCATAATTAATATACACCATTAAAAACGCATGTTATGCCAGGAAGAAAGTCTAGCGCACCCGTGAGGCGCAGAGCACTAAGAGAAGAAGAGGAAGAAGAAACTACATCTAAGAGAGTAGTTAGATCATCCCGAAGTAAAGCAGATCTATCAAGAGCCAAATCAGGTGGCTCAGGATGGGGTGCAGTAGTTAAAAAGAAGGCAGAAGCTGATCGAAAGAAAGTAGCCGCTGAGGAAAGAAAGAACAAAATTTGGGATTTCTATCTTCGTGATGGAGAAACAGCAGTCGTACAGTTCTTAGACGATGAACCGTATTGTTACGATGGTCACAATTTAAAAGACTCATACGGAAACTTTACATTTGTACCGTGTCAGTTATCGGAGCAGAAACATTGTCTTGCTTGTCGTGAAGATTCCCAAATTTCATGGAAAGCAGCATTCAAGGTTCTTGATTTCCGTACAAAGAACAAAGCAGGTGACATGGTATACACGCCAGATCCTACTGAAAAACTTTGGAAGGTTGGTCAACAACTCGCACAACAGATTAAGGCATTTATCGACAAAAAAGGTAAAGATCTCTCTGAGGTTTGTCTTGAAATTACAAGATCTGGTTCAGGTGCCAAAGATACTACATACAACATTGGACTTGCGTTCGATGATGACGATGAGAAGATCGAGGCGATTGAATGGAAACACAAATTCGGTGGAACTGATGAGGTGTGTGCACCACCATCAGATGATGAGTACATCGATAATGGTTACTATGTTCCAGACGACAAAAAATAGATGTCGGTAAAAAGATTCTCTAAACATGAGATCATTACAACCGCTGAACGTCTAGATAGTTATCTCGATGGGGTAAAAACAGATACTGCGTTTGACTCGGAGACAACAGGATTAGGAAGAGAGGACCTTTTATTAGGCCTCTCTTTTTATGATAATGTACGTCCTCCTGTATACGTTGGTACGGATTACTACTTCGATGAAGGGGTTAACATTAATGACATAAGAGCCGTATGTAATAATCACTTTCCCAGAATTAAAGGGATCGCACACAACGCCAAGTTTGACTTAGGCGTTTTCAAACGTTTAGGCATTTCAGACATTGCACTTATAGCCGATACTTCTGCTATGGTTCACGCTTGGGATCCTGATGCGTTGAAAAAATTAGAAACACGTGTTAAAGCGGATTTAGGCATCCACAAACAAACGTATGAGGAAATCATCGGTCTTAAATGGGATAAGATTGATTGGAATAAACATACCCGAGATGGCACTATAACACTTAGAAGTTTAGGTAAGTACGCATGTGAAGACGTGTTCTATACTTATCGATTATTTGAATACTATTCCGAGAAAATGGATGAGTCTTTATTGAGAATAATCGATGACATTGAGACACCTCTTGCCTACGTTTTACGTGACATGAAGGACAAAGGTGTAAATATCAGTGTTCCTGCTCTGAAAGAACAAGAGGTTCGTATAGGTGAAGGGATAAAAGAACTTGAGCAAAGTATATACGACTCTGCAGGGATGGTATTTAATATCAATTCTCCTAAACAGAAAGCAGAAGTTCTTTTCGATCATCTTGGGTATCCTGTTATTTCCAAAACAAAATCTGGAGCGCGATCAACTGACAAAGGTACTATGGAGGCACTTGCTGAAAGAGGATATCCTATTGCTGTCGCACTTGAAGAGCATTCTAAATTAAGTACATTGGACGGTTCATTTATACGTGCTATTCCACGGTTCTTAGATTTAGACGGTAGACTTCGATGCGAGTTCAACGCATTAGGAACTTCCACAGGTCGTTTCTCTAGCTCTAAACCTAACTTACAGAACCAACCTAATAATGAGGAATATCCTGTAAGGGCTGCTTTTATTCCTGCAAACGGTTGTGGTTTAGCGGGAGCGGATTACTCCCAGATCGAACTTCGCATCATGGCGCATTGTGCACAGGATGAAAAGTTGATGGATGCATTTTGGTCAGGGGAAGATATTCATGCCCGTGTTGCACGAGATCTTGGTATACCACGTAAGGGAGCTAAGGTCGTTAATTTCGGTGTACTCTACGGTATGGGTCCAGATAAGTTAGCGTACACTTTGGGTATATCGACTGCAGATGCAAAAGAAATTGTGGAGGGGTACGCATTAATGTACAAAGGGTATGCTCGATGGAAAGAAGGCGTTGAACGATTTGCTACAAAGCATAAGTACATCGAAAACATTTTTGGCAGAATACGTAGGTTACCAGACGCGTCTAATCCATCTAATAAAAGAGCGTACTATGGTGCTTTAAGAAGAGCGGTGAATACAGTTATCCAAGGATCTGCAGCAGACTTAATGAAGATAGCTATGATTAAGGTATCTAACCGCATCCACAAAGAGCATTTAGATGCTAGTATACTTCTTACAGTACATGATGAGCTTTTATTGGAGGCATCAATGAAAGATTTGTTGGCCACATACGACTTATTAGTCTATGAGATGGAGCATGCAGTCACGTTATCCGTTCCTATCACAGTAGACGGAAAGATCTGTACTAATTGGTCTCAGATGAAGGATGATGATTACGTTAACACAGGAGAATTTTTAAGAAGTAATAATTTAGGTATAGAGACAATGTTATGGGCGTAAATGATTTAATTGCTGACTTAGTAAAAACTTTCGGAGCAGGAGTGGTGACACCTGCATCAGATCTTCCAAACATCAGGAGGATAAAAAGTAGCATTCCCATGTATAACTTTATTTCGGGAGGAGGATATCCTATCAACCGGATTACAGAACATTATGGGGATTATTCATCCTTGAAGTCGTATACTGCATACGATGCTATTGCAAGATTTCAGAAGTACGATTGGGCGAATGGGGAGGAAAATGCGATATCGGAAGTTAAGTGGAAACCCTTTATCATCAAAGGGAAAAAAGGTGAAGAAGATACTGTTGCATACGATGTAGATAAGTTGGTACTTCGCAGAGGGTACAAGCCTGTCAAAGAAACAAGATTGAAACGTGTCGCCCTTATTGATGTTGAGGGGACGTATACCCCTTCTTGGGGTGAAGACATTTTTGGTATCGATAACAAAGCGTTGATCTACGATAGTCCAGACTCTATGGCCAAAGCTGTCGATGTTACTGAGGCGTTGTTGTCGCATGAGGACATTTCATTAGTAGTGTTCGACTCCTTATCGGCGGCAGGTGCAGATGCTGAAACAGACGCGTCTATGGAAAATGAACAGATGGCTGTAAATGCTCGTTTCTGGAATAAGGCTATTAGAAAGTTTCAATCAGCAATGAACCGAAACAGGGAAAGAGATATAACATTAATCGTTATCAATTCTGCGTACGAGAAAGTCGGTTTTGTTATGGGCGATCCTGAAAAGGTTAAGAATGGTGTTCAACTAAAACTTGCAAAGGCGTTATCTATACGTTTCCGTGCGTTGAAAGAACATCCAGGTAAAGATGCGGATGGGATTGAGATGACGATCGGTCGAAATGTATCTATTAAATGTATGAAGAATAAAACTGCCAGACCATTTTTGTCAGGTAACTTCTACTTTTCGTACATTGAGTCTGATGGAGTCGGTGCAGGTAAAACCGATACCAATTCCCAAATATTAGAACTCGCCATTCGATACCAATTAGTAGAACGTTCGGGGGCATGGTATTCCTACAAAGATGTTAGGGTTCAAGGTCTGGATGAAATGCGCCGAAAGTTAGTAATTGAAGGTAAACTAAAAGAACTAACGGAGGAAGTATATGCCAAGATCGAAGACACCCACTCTAGGTAGAGTCGAGAAGGTAATTTATGATAGGATGATTGATCGATGTGTCAACATCCTATCATCTTTTGGGTACAAGGTGGATGCCCAGACCATATTTCATAAAGGTGAAACGATAGGATACTTTCGAGCACTTATCCAACATAAGATGATAGGTAAGTCCAAAGCCCACCAAAAGGTTAAACGAATTATCCTTGAAAAGACCGATATTTGTTATTCAAAAACATTTCTATGGTCATAACAGAAAAAGAGTTAATCCTACTATCTGCAGGTTCTAAGATAATCTATCAGGGAGATATATACGTTTCGGATGGAATGAATTGGGTATTCTATAGTCCATATACTCCTGATGAAGAAGTTGAATTGATCGTCAGGCCTGATATAAATATCGGTGAGTGGGTTAGGTTGAAAAACGTTGAGAAGAAGTTTAATGTAAGAAAAGGGTTGGTAGTTGATATACTTCCTGATGAGATAGTTGTTATCGTCGATAAGGATAAACTATTGTTGAGGCATCACATGTATGAGCCTACCCTACCAAAATTCAGAAAAAATGGCATCACCAAAATGGTTGACAAAGAAATTGGAGGCACCTACTACAAGGTCAAGGAGCAAGAAACAGGAGTCGAAAATCGCAAGAGATTTACGGATCGGCAACGCATACACCTCGATAAACTCCGGAGCAACTTTGGGGCAAAACGACGTGATAGCGGACTTCTGTGAAGTAGAAGCTAAAGTAACAGGTAAAGCTTCATTCTCTTTCAAGGTATCTGATTGGAAAAAGATGGAAGGTAAATGTGCTGTATCTAAGATGCCAATATTTATGGTCGAATTTGAGGAAGATAATTTAGAAGTTGCAATACTTAAAAAGTCAGATCTTATGTATCTGTTAGAAAGGATAAACAATGAACAATAGTAATCAAGGTAGAAATTTGTTCGACCTATATACTCCACATCTTACGTCTCCAGAAAGAGATATTGTGTGGTCAAAGGCTGAAGATTGGAAGGAACTACAAGGAAAACTAAAATGTAATTGTTGTTCTGATGGTATGGCTTACTTTACAGGAGGTCAAGTTATATACGGAAAAGGTTTCGAACACTTAATTTTATTATGTTGTGACTCGTGTAAGGCATTAGTCGGGGTCAATGATGATATGTTTTCTCAACCTAAAGGTACTCTTGGAGATTCTGCCACTAGAACACTACGTAAGGAATGCCATAGTAAATTTGATCCCATATGGAGAAGCGGCGGCATGAGTAGAGGCCAAGCCTATGAAATGCTTATGGCCATCATGGGTCTACCTAAATGGAGGGCGCACTTTGGATACTTTGACTACAAGCAGTGTCAGCAGTTCATACACTTAATGAATACCAGGTCTTCTTGGGATCTAGATTACAGAGCTGACTCAATTGTACCTAGGTCATTTAAGTCAACTACAAAAGGACCTCAAGGATGGGATGCCGTAACCAAGAAAAGAAGAACATGATAACAGAAGGTAATATACATAGTGCTTTGTTTGGTCTCTTAGAAACAGATCATGATTATCCTGTTAACCAACTACAGGTCGGGAACAAGGTGTACCACCAACTTAGACTCAGGAATATCATCAATACTGTTGTCACCAAATGTACGTTGCCAGAGAAAGAGATAAGAAGGTTTGTTGACGTAAACTTTTATGTCAGGAATAAAGAGCAATCATCTTTCTCTGTATACATAGATGACTGTATTATTGATAACGATCTACTATGGCGGACTAAGAATAAAAAACAATTTACAGGTTGGTTCATAGATGTCCTGATGAATGGACTTAAAGACGAACTACCTTTAGGCATATTAATTCTCATATAGATGAAAGTAGTACCATTTAAAAAAGTTAAAACCCCTAGGTTGACTATTCATAGTATTCCAGAGGGATTGAAGTACCCAGATGGGTGCGCAGAGATTACAGGTTACGGAAAGGAGTACCCCATCATCGAAAGTGGAGCTAAACAAGTTGTTCTCGATGGTGTAGATTGGTTCAGGAGAAATATGGATCAACACCCTTCCAAAAATCCTAAGCATGAGATGCTCACAGATTTTGTATCTACCACAGGAGACAAGACGTTTGTTGCAACTTTAGAAGAGTCTTGCAATAAGAACTATATCGATTCTGTGTTACTAGCTTTCTGCTTAAAACATATCTTCGCAATACTGAGGCACGGGTTCAAAGCCTACATCAAGAAACTAAACAAAAATCAAATTGAAAACTACAAAGATGAAGCAATTAAATCAGGTCAGCCTGTTCATGAAGACAGCGGGACAACCGATCCTAAAGAGTCCGACAATTCCTAGTGAGGATCGTTGCAAGTTACGTTACGCATTAACGTCAGAAGAGAATGAGGAACTTAAAGAAGCGTACGAGCAAGGTAACAAAATTGAGGTGTTTGACGCACTCCTAGATAAACTATTTGTAGTCCTAGGAGATTTCAACGAGTTCGGCATGGCACATCTATTAGAGAAAGGTTTCGATGAGGTGACCAGATCCAACATGAGTAAATTCTGTACATCTGATACAGAGGCGGAAGATACTATTGCCAAACTTCTCACCATTAACCCACATAATAAGTACGTGTATGTTAAGATCGGGAAATACTTCGTCGTTAAGGATGTAGTGTCAGGAAAAGTTCAGAAGAGTATTAACTACTCCCCTGCACAATTAGGACATATCGTTTTCGAAGAAAATGGTACGTGTAACGGAGGACAATAAAGGTCCTATATCTATGGGTGTATGGTTCTGCGTATTGTATGGAGTTATCCCTAATGTGTACACTTTTTATCAATGCGACTACTCAGATAATTTAATCGAAGGATCTGTAAGGTCGTACTATTCATCAGGAGCTATAGTACATGAGACAGGTACACCCATAGATTACTTTATATTAGACAGACATGAGGCACGCAAGGCACCACGTGATCTATTAGAGATTTATATAAATACCAAAACAGTTTAAATATGGAGAAGTACAATCAATTGAAAGCCCTAGTAGAAAGTCTACAGGAAGATGCTGAAAAATTCAGCGCGAAAGGTAACTCGGCGGCAGGTACCAGACTACGTAAAGGTTTACAAGAAGTCAAAACGCTCGCACAGGATATTCGGAAGGACGTAACCGCCAAGAAGAATAGTAAGTAAGAAACAGCCGACCTAACAAGTCGGCTTTTCTTGTTTTCCATCTAATTTGGATGCCCAAAATATTGTGTTTGAGGTGAATTAGTTATTGTCTATATTGTTAATATCAAATCGAAAGTATATGATTAAACCAAAGTCAACCATTACATACATACGTAAAGGGGAGAAGAACGGGGAGTACAAAATACTTAAAGTTACCACTAGGCCTGATGGTACACAGAAGAAGGCCACCATGTTTAAAAGACTGCCGAAAGGTAAAGCGGACACAATCATGTTCGAGTTAAAAAGAAAACTTAATAAATAACAAACACATAATGAGCTATTTTTATACGACTGCATTCGCAGATGGCCGTCCAAGGGTACGTGCTATATCTGGACAAAAATTTTCTGATGGTACACCTGTAGACACAGCACTTAATGTGTCCTGTGCACAGGAGATCAGAAGTAAGTACCCAATAGGTAGTGTGTTCGCATCTGATGGATTAACCAACTCAGGAAAGTTCTACACTGCCGAAGGAGCACTGAAGGTGGTTAAGATTAATGGAGAAGGAGAGATCAGTGCGTCTGAAATGGCATCACCTAATGTAATTAGAGAATACAATTTGATGACAGGAGCTAGTGAGCCTGTACCATCTGCTCACTCAGAACCAACTATCACTCCAAAGAAGACCAAGAAGTCTTTCCTAGACAGACTTAAAGGTAATGAAAACTTCAAGGTACCTTCTATGGAAGACGGCTTCTATGTTCCAGAAGATATTTGGTACTTGTTATTACGAAACTTAAAGAACGGCGAGCATACAATCTTAACAGGCCCAACAGGAACAGGTAAAACTGAGATCCTGAAGGTAGCTTGTGATGCAATTGGTCTTGAGATGAACATATTTGATATGGGTGCAATGCAGGATCCTATTTCTGGATTGTTGGGTGTCCATCGTCTAGAAGAAGGTAAATCTGTATTTGATTATGCGAAGTTTACAAAGGTACTATCTAAGCCAGGCATAACTGTTTTGGATGAGCTGTCCAGAGCACCTGCATCATCTAACAACATCCTGTTTCCGTTACTAGATTTTAGAAGATGCTTACCTATTGAGATCGCATGTGGTGATGAGTCAAGAAACATCCCACTACATATAGATCACACAATTGCAGCAACAGCTAACATAGGTGGAGAATATACAGGAACAAATCAGTTAGACTCCGCATTAAGCAATCGTTTTTTCCAGATTGAATTAGACTATATGCCTGCTGACATGGAAATGCAGGTATTGAAAACACGTACCAATATAGATAAAGGCGATGCACTTATCATTGCCAAGGTGGCAGAGTCCATCCGTAATTCGTATAAAGGGATGAATATCTCTGCATCAATATCTACACGTGAGACATTACGAACAGGTGGATTGGTTAGGGATGGTTTCTCTGTGTTGAAGGCTCTTGAACTAGTGATATTACCAAAGTTTGAAGGTGAAGATAAAGATATTGTAAAACAAATATTAGCGTCAAGATAATGAAGTACTCAGATGTATTAAAAGGTTGGTTCGATAGAACCGAAGGAGCCTACGTTAAATTGGTCAACGAAAATCGACTAGATTGGGAGAAAACAATCGATACGGATAAAGGTATCTCCATATACGCTTATGGGGATGTTGGTAAAAAAGATTTGTTAAAGAACGCGTACAACTATGGGCGAACAACTCTAGGCAGTCTTGCAATCCCATCTAAGACCACCTTGAAATTATCTGTAGACAGAAGCTGTACCGACTCTAAGACAGTTTGGGTAGCAACCTCATCTTTTGATCGTACAGATCTTACCCCAAATCAGAAGTTGGACGTATTCCTAGGTCTCACTATACATGAGGCGTGCCATTTAAAGTATACCGACTTTGAGATCCGACAAGTAAGGGATAAAGAGTTCAAACCTATTATACAACACCTTTGGAATACTCTGGAGGATGAGATGATAGAAACTACATTAGCAAGTGATGCCCCTGGATTCATGGGGTATTTAGCTTACTTGAAATGGTTTTACTTTGACGTATTGTATAAGGAAGAAGAGGAAAAGGCTAAGAAAGAAAAAGCAACAATCGAAGACGATGAGGATGCCACACCTACAACTAAGGTAGAAGACAAGACTATGCTCGACCGACTGCTTAGCATAACCTTTAAATTAGTCAGATATCCTAAGTACTTATCAGATGATGATTTTCGTTTCCTTGGAAAGTATATTATCGATATCAAGGCTGTGCTATACCCGTACCCTACCAACACGGAAGGATGTATAAACGCAGCTATCGAACTGTGGGAGATATTCAAGAAGTTCTACAAAGAGCCACCAACACCACCTAAAGGAATGGAGGGTGGTAAAGGTGTTCCTTCTGCAGGATCCGGTGAAGGAGAAGGGATGGAAGGTGAAGGAGGTTTTGACGGTGAGGATATCTCTGATGAAACCGATGAGGGGGATGGAGACATCGAAAAAGATTTGAAAGAATCTAAAGAGTCAGGCATACTTAAAGTATTAGGGGAAGTCATTTCATCTATGAAAAGTCCAGATGAGGATAAAGATTCTGTAGGTAAGAAACTTGGTGAAGGTGATCTGTGTTCTGAGTTACGTTCGGATCCTGTTAAGGCAAAGATTCTTGAAGGCTCTGTAAGTATCGGCGAAAGTAAGGATGTGTTTTTCCACAAAGTTCCAGAGGACTACTCTAAGTATAAAACCGCATACGGAACAATAAAGCAGTATGTACCTGTTATTAAAAGATCACTTCGTAACCATGGAAGAGACCACAAGTTGACATATAAGGGGATGCGGAGTGGTGTTTTAGATACCTCAAAAATTGCCGAAGCATATCAAGGAGTAAGTACAGTATATGAGAGAGTTGGACAGGTTAAGTCCGATAAGATATCCGTGGTACTTCTTATTGATGAGAGTGGCTCTATGAGTGGTAGGGAGAAGATAGTGTCCGCACGAAAAGCCTCCATCTTGCTCAAAGAAGCTTTATCAGAAATTGGGTACATCAACTTATTTATATATGGCCACTCAGGCGATATGACTAGACGTAGTTCTACAGACATGTTCGTGTACAAAGAACCGGGATGGGATAAAAAGTATAACCTAGGAGCTGTTACTGCTAGATCTCAAAATAGGGATGGTGTCGCAATCCTAGAAACTGCTAAACGGGTTCGAAAATACACACATGAGCCGACACTTATGTTCATCATATCAGACGGTGAACCTGCGGCATCTGGATATTATGGAGAGTCCGCTATGAAGCACACTAAAGAAAATGTTCGAAAAGTAGAAGCCATGAACTTCCAAGTAATTCAGGTATGTATTGAGACTTCGTATGATCCCAAAAAGATGTTTACAAATATTCTCACTCTTACAAATATGAATACACTTGCGAAAGATTTATCGGTAGCTATAAACAAAGCAGCAAAGAAACTTTCGAGAGTGGTTATCTCGTAGTATATTGGTAGCTCAATAATTCAAAGCCCATTAATTTGGGCTTTGTTTGATTTTAACAGATATGGATAAAATAAAAATACACTCGGATGGAGGATGCACATGTAGTTGTGCAGATGTCTGCCCATTGGGAAAGATCGGTTCTTCTCCAAGATGCTCCAGAGAAACTTTAATCGAAAACGGTATCGAGATAGAGGATTTCCCTCCAATAAATAAACCCCTCACGAAGAGGGTGCCTTCTGTAGTTTGGTTTATTGCAGGAGTTTTAACTTACAAACTAATAAAAATTGTACTATGTTTAATAGACTAGCATCACACATTTTAGCAGTTATGATAGGAGCAATCATAGCTTTAGCCATCTACAAGGACAAGATCCATAGGGCAGAGAATACTGAAAAAACGTTTTCTGCAGTAGAGATAGTTAACATGGCTCATTTCTCCTACCACACAGGGGCTCAGGATGTAATCCAGATCTCTAAAGACCTTAATTACTTTAATGAATTTGAGACAGGTGTTGTGCAAGGAAAGTCGTCTAAACTGTCGGATATGTTCAACACTAGCATTGACTCTATCCTACAGTTATCAGTACGGTTAAAGGAGGGAAGGAATGCGAAAGAATAAATACAGTGTACTCGATCTAGTAGGCCATTTCATTATCGGCCTACTTATGGGGATGATTATAGGTTTCTGGATGTACGCTGTATCAGATGTTCAAATATAAATAACACAATATGTCAATAGGTAAAACTCTTAAAAAGATAAAGGATCGACTTGAGGATCCAACAAAAATTAGTGTGTCGTCTTTGATAGACAAGGCCTGCAACCAACCGTTGAGTGATTGGAACAAAGAAGATATCCAAAAAAAGATTAAAGCTTTGAACATAGAGGCTACCCGAAAACGGGGGTTTGATCGGGATAAATTCTTCAAACTGTTCTTTGATCTTTATGATACAGTGTATGCACCAGAGAAACGGGCTAAAAGATCCTTTCACGCATCCACCCTAGAGGATGACTGTGAGAGAAGACTGTTCTATGAGTTGTCAGGTGAGGAACCTTCTGATGAAGTCATCCGGAATATAGGTCCACAACTTCAAAGAATTTTTGATGTTGGTACTTGGTGGCATACATATATTCAACTTATGTTATACCGTGCAGGTATCCTAGAGGTTGCAGAGAAACCTGTTATCAATCCTGAGATGAAGATCCACAGTAGAACTGATGGTATCTTAAATATAGAAGGTAGGCGAATGTTGCTTGAGATAAAATCCATGAACTCTAGAACGTTCTCTACCTGTAAACTCGTACCTATAGATAAGCACGTTAAACAGGCCGCCATTTACGCAAAAGAACTAGACCTAGAAGAGATATGCTTCATCTATGTGAATAAGGACACCTCTGAATTGAGAGACTTTATTATCCCTGTTACAGAGAAGGAAACTCGTGCACCATATCGAAAGATGAAAAGTGTATTAAAAGCCATCGATGTTAAAGAAGCACCAGAGCGAATTTGCAAGAGTACAATTTCTGCTATGGCTACAAATTGCCCGTTTTGTACTAAATGTTTTGAGTAATGAAAGCCAAGGTTAGAGTTTATCCTTACATGGAAGTAGGTGACCATATAACCATCACCTCTTCCTCACATTCCAGAGACCTAAGTTCAGGAGTGTGGGATCACAGAGCAGAGTTCGAAATAGGTTTTAGGTTCACCACTATCGTAACTAACCACAGGTTTTTCAACAAAAGAACAAATATGCGGTTCACTCCGTGGCATATATCTAAAGTAACTAACAAATCACTAAACGAACTTTTCGAGATAAACGATGAGACAAAGACGCAACCCCAAGACAGCTCCTGTTGAGACAGTAGAGCCAGTGTACCCAATATCGTCAGGGTATAAAAAATTCCGTACAGCTTTTGACAAGATGGGGAAACCTAACGAGCCTGTTCCCACCTTCCCTAAAAAGCTATCGTCACTAACTTCGGATCAGTTAGGTGACTTCACCTCAAGGTATGCGGCATGGAGAGAGTTTACAGAAGACATGCACTTTGAGGCACTGCAGGATAAAATGGTACTGCAGGCAAAGTATGACTTCGAGCATGCCAAGCTTATGGTTACTGCCAAAGGTGATGGTCTCAACGAGAAGAAGTACCACACTTTAGCTAATGAGGTACTGAATACCTTACGGCAACAATTATTAGACGCGGACATTTACTTAGAGATGGTGTCTAACAAACTAGATTCATTTAACAATGCTTTGTCGGTGCTATCAAGAGAGGTATCACGAAGAGGAACTTTTTCAGGATAATGAATAGAATGTATGATGTACTACTCCATGGAAGCGCTTGGGGTAGTATTCTTTCAGTAGTGTACTTTGCGGTGCTGTTTACTATCATTGCAATTGTAGTAGTAGGTATAACTTCTTTATTCTGTGACCTAATGGTTCGGACAGTTAGAAGACTTCGTAGAAAACGTTAATATGGGAAGCAAGAAAATAATAGTAACAGGATCTCAACATAAAAGAGTAGGCTCCAGAGCGTACGAGTGGGATCCTAAAAGTCCGGAAGAGTTTATGGGGGCAGTAAACGAGCTAACAAAAGAACAGTTGATCGAGGCCGGTTTCTGTAAATGGGATGAGGACACTAACCTGTACCTTATACCGGGCGAGTGGTACAGCAAGATTCCTGAAGGTACAGAGGTCATTGATATAAACAACAAGAAGGAAATTTTCAGTAAAGATACACACGATGATGACATACGTTTCGGGTGCCTATCTTACGGAATATTGATTAATTAACACAAAAGATGGACTCTATAAGAACTACCCACACCGTTTCTGCTTTTTGTAATCCTGTAGATAGGGATGTTGTTCAGGAATATGCCGAATGTATGGCTGATCAAGATTATTGCTATGGACGTATAGAGTTTCCACCTATTGAAGGATACTTCACCGAATACGATAGTGAGGTAGATGGAGAGACATTCCACAATGAATATTCTGAAGATCCCCATCCTGTTAAAGACGGGGAGATTGTATTCAAGGTAACTAACGGACATCATAGAGCAACTGCAGCAGTTATTGCAGGTATATGGATGATCGATGTAGAAGAGGATAAATCACTTACACCAGAATACCAGATAAGACAAAACGGATACGCATGAGGTATGACCCAAACAGTTATGAGTACATATTGAGAGGCTCTGACAGGAACATAGAATTTGGACAGGTAGTTCTTATGAGTCTCGGTCTTGACCCAGACAATTATCATGAGAATTTCCAATACCAATTAGGTAAAAATCATGATGACCAGGAACTTAAAGATCAGGCCATCGAAATTAACAAGTTATATAATGGAAATTAAAGATTGTATCTTTGCTATGGATGAGCTGTACGTGTTTCGTCTAATAGAGATAGGGGAACATCCTGAAGGTTTAACTTTATCATCTAGAGAGGTTGTAAGTGACCTATTGGGTGATGATATGGAGTTCAATGCTCCAGAAGGTGTGGAAGAGATAGGTCTATACTACGTCGATCTAGGAATAATATCATCCAGATCTTCTTGGGAGGCCACGTACGATGATGACGTAGACTATGAAGTTAACAATGTAAGACCCTTAAAAGTATGCTTAGTAAAAAACCCTTTAAGAAAAAACCTGTGGAGGTTACTCGTGCAGAAATTGAAAAGTATGAAAATATTTTCAAAAAACACGGAGGAACTATAGAAGGAATATTGACTGTTCCTCTAGGTAAACAACCGGACGAACTTAAAGAAGCCATAAAATTTTTGGTGGACAAAGCCTCGTATGTAAAACGTCAAAAAGATCGTGGATCTACAGACAAGTCTACTTGGAAACGAGTAGAAGCATGGGCGGCATCCTTCTTCGGATCCAAGCGAGTTCCTTTGTCTGGATCTAATAGTGGACACAACACAAGTTCAGATTCACTCCATCCTTTAATCTATATAGAGGCTAAGTACAGGAATAATGACTTTGCGATCCTTAATCTGTTCAGAGATACAGAAGAGAAAGCTATACTTGAACGTAAGATCCCTCTGCTAGTTCTTAAACAAAAAGACTTCGAAGGACACATTTTTGTTATGCGACCAGACGATTTAAGTTTGCTAAGTGAGTTGAAAACTTTATCTTCGGATATTGAAAACATTAAAGTATTAGAAATTGGACACACACAAAGCAACGGAAGCAGGGTCAAAAGATCCATCGAAAGAAAATCTGATGATGGTTAAATCAGGTACTGACGCTTCAAAGCTATCTGCAGCAATCGTTTCGTATTACGAAAAAGAACCTTCTAAGTCAATTATATTGAGAGTAGTAGGTGCAGGTGCCTTGAACCAAGCGCTCAAAGGTGTTATAATCTCCAATAAATTCTTTTGTAAAAAAGGTTTAAAGGCGGCAGTTCTCCCATCCTTTAAGGATTTGGATGACGGTATGACAGCAATACAAGCAAGAATTATCTTTTTAGATTTGTAAAAGTAAAATTGTTTAGTATCTTTGAGACGGTAGTCACAAAAAACGTTCAGCCGCTAACGGTGATAATACTGCGGATGGTTTAACACCAAAATTTACAAGTTATGTTATCAAACATCAATTTTGCAAATCCGGCAGGAGGTGGTTCTGCTTCTAAGTCCACAGGACGTAAGTCAGCAGCTAAAAAAGCACCTGCGAAAAAAGCACCTGCTAAGAAAGCTCCAGGTCGTAAGAGAAAGTAATCTTAGCAAGGACAAAACAAAAGCGAATCTTAACAGGTTCGCTTTTTTAGTATATTTGAATTATGAAAAAAGTACTCATATTGTTTTCGGCAGGGAAAGAGAGTGTCTATTCTCTGCATAAGTTGGTAAAAGAGTTCGGTAGAAGCATTGTTCTCTTACTATTCAACTACGGACAGAAGTCCTTTGAGGCAGAAGAACGTTCTGCACATTATTACGCATCCCTATTTGATATCTCAGTCGAGGTTATCGAGATCCCTTTTATTATTCCAGATGCTATCGCTGTTGGCGGTGTCGGTGATTGTGACGTACCTTTCAGGAACGGAGCTTTCTTAGGACTTGCTGTAAACTTTGCAGTAAGTAATAAGTTCACCCACGTTTCTATAGGTGTTACCGACAATGGTGATTATGGGGATGGAGACAGAGAGTTCTTTAAAAAGTATAAAGAACTTGTGGAAGGTATGTTTGATCTTTCCATCATATCTCCTACAAAGAATATGACAGGTACAGAAGTTGCGGTCGCTACTATGGATCCAGAAATTGACGATAGTCATATTTGGTCTTGTATGACCTCGGAGAAGAAGCCATGTCTAAGATGCTCAAAGTGTATTCTCATGATGAGCGAGTATGCTACGTACCCAGATGGAGAAAATTCTGAATACGGTAAATATCTACAGAAGCATTATGAAATTCGGACGGTATGAT